>JABCKH010008058.1:0-15364 GCA_018851285.1 Lyophyllum semitale | reverse complement strand
TCGCAAGTGTGGCTGAAAGATCCACCATGGCATCCAGTGTTTGAGGATGGCTGTCCCCTAGTGCCTGCTTTCTTGCAACAAGCACTGTTTCCTGAAGTTGCTTTGCTTGTTTCAGGTTGCCTAGTCTCCAGAGTGTGGCTGCAAGATACATCATGGTTTCCAGTGTTTGAGGATGGCTGTCTCCTAGTGCCTGCTTTCTTGCATCAAGCACTGTCTTCTGAAGTTGCTGTGCTCTGCCCAGGTTGCCTAGAGTCGCAAGTGTGGCTGCAAGATACACCATGCTTTCCAGTGTTTGAGGATGGCTGTCCCCTAGTGCCTGCTTTCTTGCTTCAAGCACTGTCTCCTGAAGTTGCTCTGCTTTCTCTAAGTTGCCTAGAGCCCTGAGTGTGGCTGCAAGATACATCATGGCATCCAGTGTTTGAGGATGGCTGTCTCCTAGTGCCTGCTTTCTTGTTTCAAGCACTCTGTCCTGAAGTTGCTCTGCTTTCTCTAAGTTGCCTAGAGCCCTGAGTGTGGCTGCAAGATACATCATGGCATCCAGTGTTTGAGGATGGCTGTCCCCTAGTGCCTGCTTTCTTGCCTCAAGCACTGTCTCCTGAAGTTGCTCTGCTCTGCCCAGGTTGCCTAGAGTCGCAAGTGTGGCTGAAAGATCCACCATGGCATCCAGTGTTTGAGGATGGCTGTCCCCTAGTGCCTGCTTTCTTGCATCAAGCACTGTCTCCTGAAGTTGCTTTGCTTGTTCCAGGTTGCCTAGTCTCCAGAGTGTGGCTGCAAGACCCGCCATGGCTTCCAGTGTTTGAGGATGGCTGTCTCCTAGTGCCTGCTTTCTTGCCTCAAGCACTGTCTCTTGAAGTTGCTCTGCTTTGTCTAGGTTGCCTAGAGTCCCAAGTGTGGCTGCAAGATTCTGCATGGCTCCCAGTGTTTGAGGATGGTTGTCCCCCAGTGCCTGTTTTCTTGCCTCAAGCACTGTCTCTCCAAGTTGCTCTGCTCTGTCCAGGTTGCCTAGAGCCCTGAGTGTAAATGTAAGATTTGCCATGGCTTTGAGTGTTTGCGGATGATTTGGGCCATGTGTTTGTGTTTTATTGGCTACCACCTGACTCTGCAATTCTCTTGCCTCATTCCACAGTTGTGCCTGGTAATAGATGTTACCAAACACTGCAATAACATTTGATGGTAGGTTATTGTTTAGCTTTCTAGCTCTTAGATGAGGTATTAATTCCTGAATACCTTCATAAGACCCCACTGAAATTTGGAATTGGCTGGAACAATAAAGAAGTTGATAGGTACACTTTTCAGTCTCTGTTTGTATCACAAAGCTTTCCCGATCATAACCCCATGCATGCACTAGAGGATGAATGCTCCATTGTTCAGCTCCAGTCATCTGGATCAGAGAATATGATGCAAGGCTTTGAATTATATCCTGAAACATTTCCTCATTCCATTTTCCTTCATTATTGAAATAGCCTAAAAAAGTTGCTGCTTCCTTTACAGATACTTCAGAGTCTGTGTTTCCTGTATTGAGCTGGTCAAAGGCATCCTGAAACAATTTTATGGAAATGTCAGTATGATGCAATATGCTACATATCCTGAGGAGTCCCTGGGCTTTGTCATCCAATTTAGAATGACTAATATTCCATGTGGCATACACTGGCCACTTGTAATCATCAACCCTTTGACCTGTAGCCTTGTTGTTATATCTTGCTCTATTTTTTCTGTACTGAGCAAGATATTCTCTGAGTCCAAGATAAGTGTTCTGGGCTAGAAAAGCACCAGCCTGTACGATAGCCAAAGCATGGTATCCAAGATCTTTCACAAGTTCAGATGCACTTTCTAGATTGTTTCCAGAGTCTTTGGTTCTGCCACTAGTCTTGAACAATACTTGCAGGCTTTCCTCAGATGTCATCTCTGCTATATTACAACTATGCTTAGGTGCATGGATTTGGCAGCCAGGATTCCTGCTAGTAATAATGATGTTCCCATGCAGAGAGGAAGGAAAGAAGGCCTGGAGATTGAAATCTGGATCATCTGCATTATCAAAGACTATGAGCCATTCAGTCTTTTGAAGCTTGAGCCACAGAAGACCATCAGCTGGAGTATTATTTGGCATATTGGCTTGCTTGGCCAGATCACTCAAGTATTGTTCTATGCCAGCTTGTGTGCTGGAGTCAATAAAATATATGCCTGAAAACCTGTGTAAGGTTAGAGACCTGTATATTTCAAATAAGAAATATTATTTTTTCACCTTTTTTGACATTGCTGGATGAACTTCAGTGCAATTTGTGTTTTGCCTGCACCACCAAGGCCATAAAGGACAAATCGATGTTGCTGTCTCAGCAGAACAGAACTTTCCTGAGCATCGAAATATTTGTCCATTTCAGACAAGATGTCACCTCTCCCAGTAAATACAGTTGTGGGAGCAGAGATTGTTTGAAACTGTTGTACACCAGATTTTGACACAGAAACAGGAGGACCATCTGGTAGACAATGTAAGTTGACTGTTTGACTTATAAAAAACTTTATCAAACTTACTGAGTTCTCCAACAGCAATATTGTGAGGGCAATGGCACAATACACCCACAAGTGTATCTACTTTACTAGTAATCCCTTGTTGCTGAAGATACTGGAGAGTATGTGTCTTTATCTCTGAAAGTCTCTTCCAGTCAGCTAAAGCCATCTGCTGGAGTCCCTGTTCTACACTAAGGCGGAAGAACACTCCAGACAGGTGTTTATAGCGCTTCTCGAGCTGCTGCGCAGTAGTTTCAGAGCTAGTAGAGATGTTTTGTAAAACATCTACAAGATCAGCAGAATATGTCTGCCAGAGAGAGCCAGAGGACTGCCAAGAAATAGTTTCATGGTGACCAGCACCAACACTAACAATGCAGGCCACCTGTTGCAAGTGGCCAAACACAATCTCAGCTTCCTCAAGAACTAGAGCAGCAGGGTTATTCCACCCGATACGAGCACCAAGAAATGTTTCCTCAAGGCCATGAGCACCAATAGCAATCGACTTAAAGAACTTGGGAGCTGCAGTTGTTGCACGTGCAGCTTCCCAAACCTTGCAATTATAACTCGGATTTTCTTTCACCTCATAGGATCTGAACGGGCGAGGGCGCAACATGTTAGCCACTGGTAGAGCGCTCACGAAACTAAGCCGAGTAAGCCTGGTCCGAGCCAAAAGGTAGATTATCCTCACCTCAAGCACCGGGGTCTTGCTATATCTATCATCTGCAACTCTGCAGGGAAGTTAGCAGATTTGAGGAGATCTTTTACCGCATCTTCGAAAACGGTCGCCTTGAATGACTCGTTTGCCCGGCCTGATTTCTTGTCGGAGAAAACATGTTTGGTGAAGCGGACATACTCTTTGATAGCCATGTCGATGGGCATCTCAAGCCGTCCGAGCATTAACGCGATCAATCTATTCATGGAGAAATCAGAATAGCGCCAGGACAGAACGATTTAACGTTACAACGTACCCTCCGGTTCCAACTCCACCGATGAGGTCGAAATATTCGCAGGGCCGCGGGACGGATTGAAGATCTTGCGAGTGCTTAATCCTGTACATCATCTCCTCAAGGATGATGAGTTCAGAGAGGCCACGTATACCACCATCGTCTATCGATGCGTGTACATCTTAAGAGATTGCGTCGTCACCGCAGTTCAAAATGGACGCACCGAGGGCTAAAAGCCTCAATCCTCGCTGATCTTCAGCTTTACCAGCGTTTTGCATGCTGCTGTAACCTGTAATTGTCGGACACTGTGCTCGATGGTCAAACGATGGGATGAGATGCAAAGCGATGGATGAGGCCTGGGCTGTGCAGATATGTTTGTGGACGGCATCTTCCCAGCACTTGGCACGTGTGTTCTTACTCTAAAAGAGAACCACTTCATGTTCAAACTTCAGACCATAATACTGGTTGTCAACGACGTAGACAATAGCCATCTGCCACACTGAAGGCTCCCATGTAAATGGCACCCCGTGTCGTGCAGTTCGAAGAAGATAATTGTAGCCTTAGCTCGTGAGTGGCGTTCGCTAACTCGCTCACCACGATGATTAATTATATGCATTGTAGTTACAATTGAGAGGATAATGATCCCTTGCGAATCAGTTTCGAAAGGGACGATCGATGCCTCGTCTTACTCTCCATGAAGCACTCGCTTTCGTTAGTCCACTTGGAGAGCAGTGGTCGTTAAGTTGCCCAGCTCGACAGAGCCTTCAAATCTGCGGCATCCCAGCATCCTAGCTTTCTTCGATTCAACGTCATCCGTCCTATCCTTGACTCAAATCAACTTTTATGGACAGTGAATACTATAAACTGTTACTTTCCTCAAGTCGCTCTTGTATCGAGGTACGAACGCAAGATCTCCTACAGTCGTAAATGTTAACCTGTCTGCAGACATACCGTTACCTAGTGTCCCTCTACCCCCTCACCATCTGGTCTTCGCCTTCTTTGCCGTCCTCGCTGCACCTGATCACCAAGCCCCAATCATACCCTACCGCCATTATTTACTTGTCCAGTAGTCAGTTTCTGCGCCCAGCGTGGTTTCCTTGCGGCCCTCATGATTCGCCACCCTACACATACTACTTGTACCCAGATGGGCCGCCACCGAGGCGTTCGCTGGCATCAAGGACTACGCGGAAACCTTCCACACCGTTGACGGCTGTTTAGGCGCCAGCCTTTGTCAGCGGGCAGGGGCAGGGGAGGAGGATAAGCTTGAACATAATGCAACCTCAAGTCCTAACACCGTCGATGTGCTCGCATGGTCGACGAACGGATGGAAGTTCCTGTGAACGCTAAATCGGTCCATGGTCTCCCCGAGGACTGCGAGTACAGAGCGGCCCTGTATGGCACTACCGTCCGTCGATCGAATTATCAGCGATTGCCCAACCGATGCGAAACAGATGGCGAGAGCTTGCGCGCTGGCGGGTCCGGGATACGATGTTCACACGCTCACGTCCCTGACACTCTTTCATCTCCATCTATGCGCTTCCACTCTGGACTGGATCTGCCATACCCAATCGGTATGGATTCCAGCTAACAAGAGCCCTCCCCTACCCAGTGTAAAGGGCACCTTCGTTTACGCCGTATACACTGATCGAGAGAATGGCCAGCAGCGTTGTAGGCTGCTCTCACATCATGAGCCCTTCGTATCGGATGTTCTACGCACCCAAACGATATCTATCTTTGGGTACAACTGCCCCAGTCGTACACCTGTCCGCCGATAATCCCCACCCAATGTATGAACTTACTTTCTGCACGAAACCTCCGATCACCATCCACCGGAAGACCTTCGCAAACATCGTTCGGATTCGTACCACCCGCGGCCAGTAAGCCTGCGGTTGCCATGCTGGTCCCTCTCATATTTAACGAGTGCATGGCCGCCGGTATCTTCTCAGCTACCTGCCCCCACTGAGCCTCGCGCGACGCCATGACCTCGCACATATCGATAATCGTTCCCGGGCACACAAAGGATAGCCTAAATTCATGCAAAGCCCAGGTCGAAGGGTAAAGCTGAGTCATTGAGGAGAGGGCGTGACAATCTGGAAAATGTTGATGGTGACGCGTGTATGGAGGGCCTACAGTGCCGACGTTTAGGCCTCAGGATACAACAACGCGTCGCGATCGGCGGCGATGATCAATTCTTCAAAGGTCTAGCAGACGTGTTGGTCGTCGCTGATTTGCGATCCTCGTAATTTTGCGGTTCGGCTGGTAGAGGAGGGGAGTCAGGGGAATGTCCTGAATGTCCAGCTAAATGTTAATGTTCGGAACACCCCTCTCTCCCAACTGCTGGCGTTCTTCCTTACCCTCGCCGCCTACGAAATGACTCACCTTCATGCTCTCGCAAACCCATCCTCGTGTGGCATGCACTCCGATGGGCCACACAGGCGTTTGTCGGCGTTGCCCCCGCTCCCGACCATCTCGTACCATGACAACATCTGATCGCTTTATGGATGCGATGTCGGACGGCACTGCTTCGACGGGTAGAAGAGGAGGATGGAATATGGGATCGGACCAGCGACTCAGAAGACTCGGCAAAGCTCGTGGATATGCACGCTCGAGATTTGGCGCACAGGGACGGGGAATTTGGTCACATTGACACAACCCCTCTACATATTCACAAGTCCAGCAAACGGCCTGCCATCGTACTTTCATCCAGCACCCCAGCGCGCTTCTTCAAGTTCCTGTTGTCATCATCTTCTGTCGACACATCCGCCTCCTCAAGCCGCACCCAAGCGCAGTCCACCTCCAGCTCTCCCCATAGTCCCTAGCTCAATCACCATCGACCTCAGCTGTCTTTAACGTCACTAATCACGCTACGTAGCCCTTTTTATGATTCCGCATATTTAGCACCCGAAGCCAGCTTCGGAGCTTGAGCCGCTCTAGCCCTTGAAACCCGCTTCCAATGTCCATCTACCCAATCCACAATGGTCTTTTGCCTGCACTCCTTGCCCAACGCTCAACAAGCCCTAGCCCTCGACCGCAAATTAATGTTCTCTGGCGCTCACAACCCCCGTACGCCATCCTCCGGCCTGGATGAATAAGCGCTCAAGCGTGATGTTTGCTACAGATTTATCAATAGCGGACGCGATATATCTCCTGCAATCATACATGCTAACATATCTGCAGACGTACCATCGCACCGTTGTGCTCCTTTATACAGCACAGCCTTTCATCGTCCTCCCCCTCTTCGCCCTCCTTGTGTCCGCTACCCTGGCTGCACCCGATTGCCAAACTTTCATTGTACCCTCCGGCCCCCTCAATGCCGCAGCCGTCCAGAGCCAATCACCTTCCCCTAGCAGGTCCCAGCACGGCTCCCTTGTGCCCTCTGCCTATTCATGCACACGTTCCTGGTGGTTATACCCAGATCGATTGTCGCCGAGGCGTTCGTTGGCCTCGCCCGCGGCTACGGGGAAACCTTCCACACCATCGAGAGAGCAGAAGCATAGACTAGAGCCTCTGTGAGGACGGGCGCTAGGATCGACTGCAGATCAGGCTAGGGACGACTTCAACGCACCCTCCAGCCTCGTTGATGAGCTTGGAGTATTTGCATAGTCGACGAACGGGTATGATTCCCTACGAATCCTTCATCCGGTACATGATGTTCTCGAGAAGTACAAGTTCAGAGAGGTCGTATATGGCACAATCGTCAGTCAATCGTCGTCGGAGATGGTGTCATGATAGTTCAAGATCGACGTACGAAGGGGTGAAAGTTATGCCCTGCTAGATATGGGCCCGCGATGACACGCATCTATCTCACTGGCATTTTGTACAAGCACTCGCGACCCAAACGAAATCTGCCAAATGCGAATGCTACTCACCCATAACGCCCCATCCATGCAATGGATTCCCGCCACTGAGAGCCGACTGAGAGCCCTCCCGTACTCCGACATAAATTGGAAATCCCGTTGATTCCCGTATCTAACAAACGGCGGCAACAGTGCCACCTACATCGATGGTTGTTGTTAGCTGCTCTCATCATGAGCCCTTATGCTTAGACGCCTCCTCTGCAACAGGATCGCCCCAATCGTACACCGATGTCAGCTGTGATCTTCTCCGGGCCCGCAAGGATAGCCACAATTCGCCCAAAGACTAGCTCGAAGGGTAATCCTGAGTCATTGAGGAGAAACGGTGTGACGCATGATGCAGAGGAATGGATTGCAGTCGAGAACGATCTATCATACCGATTGCAGCGTTCACACCAGCATCCTGTGTTCAGTGGAATGAATCTCGCTTCTAGCTACTATGTTCATTGTGAGTTGTCTACCTCGACAACCCATTTCCATTAACGATTTACATAACGGTTAGGACTTGAGAAATGTACGCTGTCGCCCATCGAGTGATTCCCCAGTAATCGAGGCAAGAGTGTATCACTATTCCCAGCCCGCTCGGAGCGTTTGCGCGCCCGTGTCCTGACTACCAGAATGATGAGGAGCTCGAGGGGACGGCAACATCACCCGACTGTGTATTCAACTCGTGACGATCACAAGCACCCTTCAGACATCGCGTTCGCCGTTCATAATGCCTACGAGTCTATCGACTTGTCTCGATGCATCGTCTGAGCTTGCCTCCTCGCCGGATATCCCCCTAAAGCCACTCCTCCTCGCGTCTTGCCTTCACCTCGTCGAATGGTTGTTTTACAACCTCGATCAAATATTCATTTTGTACTCCCGCATGCCATTGGCTAATGCGTAACGACGACCTCCCACTCTCGCTAGTAGACCTCCCATTTCCCTTAAATCGGCCGGCGCGATGACCTCATCCGGGAGCTCGTTCTGCAGGCGTCGGCCGCGGCGCATCCAGGATAACGCCATTCCGTCTACGAAACATATTAGCGTGTCAAAATCGATCCTCCCACATCCCCCTCTCGCACAATTCGGCGCATTCGTACAGAGATGCCCTGTCACTTGTCTCACTCGGGAGCTTCTTCGCGGGATTGACGATGTTGAAGATGACGGGACGCGCAACGGTGTTGCGTGGAAGGAGATCCCTCATCGGCGTCACGTCGTTCCTCTCCTGTGGTACTCCCTGTCAGTCCCTCCCTCCCTCTTCAAACCTATATATCATACTAACCCTAACCCACACTTAGGAAATACAACTTCTTCGCCTTCAACACCGTCGCCGACAGCGGGCACCTCGCCGTCACGACGTACGTCGCGCCCTCCTGGCAGGCGAGTTAAAAACCCAGTCCCTGGCATTCACGGTTCCGCTTGAAGGTGCAGCGGCAGCTTGCGGGCGGGCCCGACGGATTCGTGACAAATACAACGATGAGTGTTGTGACACGGTTTACAGAGGTCGAGCGGGAACGCATACGTTCAAGGAAAGGAGCGCGGAGTGCAGCTCAGCTACATCAACCCGCCATTCGAGTGTGGTCATAAGTCAGAAAATATGGCCTGCGGGGGGCCTGGCGGAGGTCGTAGTTGTATCTCGGTTCATAGCTCTAGTTGGGAGGTCCATTGTTTCCCGATCGTCTGGAGAATTTATGTCATCGGCAATGATTCTACAGTCAAACCCCTCTTAACCCATACTCACCCATAACCCATAGTCTTTTGGGGCCACCAGATCATCATTTTGCACCAAAACTTGACTCTCATAACCCGTAACCCCTCATAACCCATAGCATGGGCCATCCACCAAGGGGTATGGGTTATGAGGGGTTCGACTGTACTTCCAAACCCTGTCCCTAGTGCCTGTGCCAAAGGGAGCGTTAGTGGTTTTTCTCGTCGGTCGTGTCCTGTAGGAATGGCAAAAAGAACTCTCTGCCTAGAAGTCGAACCCAGCTTTCGCGCGAATTACTACTACAATGACAAGCGCGTGTACTGACCGATATACTAGCAAAGAGTTTAGAATGGTAAGAGGGTATGCCATATCTCATAGCAGAGCAGATATATACTGGAAGGACGAAGACATAAGACCCGCTGCTTCGCATGGATTGTGCTGTAATGAGAATAGAATATATTTCAGATGGAGCATACAGACGAGACAGGGCAGGTAAAGCCTGTTAAGGATAGGAAGAAACATCCAGTACACAACAAATATGTCCGTTGGACATGAAGCAGCTCATGATGATCACCTAGCAACGGATGTAGGAAGCAACGGACTCAAAAGATACACCGGAACAAGACCCGCAGACGCTGCCCGACCTCGAACGCCAAACCGAAACGCCGACGAAAAGGAGACCTGAGGGATAAGCGGTCAGTTCTTATATTCAACGGCAGCGGTAACAAAGCCAGGAAAAAAAGAATTAAAATCAGGGGCTCGATGCGTTTCAGCAAGCCTCCCCACCCGCCTCCACATTGTACACCGGGAGACTTTGGTATGGGCAAGAAGGCATTCGTGTCCGCCCATCGAAAGATATCATCAAGTTGAAAGATGGGGATAGTAGAAACAAGGTAAAACGATTGGGTGGGAGAAGCGATGCTTACCTATCGCACGTGGTAGCCCACACCGAAGAGACGCCATCACGGACCTAGGAAAGTAAAACGAGGGAGGTCAGCAAAAGGAAGGAAATCGACGAATGGATGAGGAGGATCAGACAAGGCTGAAATCGATAAAGTATTCCGCATATTTCTTTATAGGAATGTGGTAAAGTATGGTATGATCTTGAATCATCACTGTGTTCGAAACTAGGCGTCCACTACTCACATTCAAGACCCCATGGAGCGACCGAGCGAGCGAGGAGGAAACGGGAAACGACAAAAAATCCGAGGCATGGAGAACAAAAAAAATTGCGCTCATAAGGCACAATTGGATCTCCGCTGGGCTTCCCAGCACGTGACTGATCTTGCCTCGCGCGACGCGACTTGGATCTACGAATCCAAGTCCAGTTGGTGCCAAGGCGTGTCTGACCAACCTCTACTTCAGGTATCGGCACTGACACTCTTCGCAGCTATCTCGACAGTGCTGCCTTTTTCAAGAACAACTCTGGCGTCGTTGCTCTCGGTGTGTCTCCACGTCGTCGGTCCTTACCGTTACACCCAGTCTCTGCGTCCTGGTGTGGAGGCTATATTTTACTGGTATTACTCTGGATACCCAAACGATGAACAAGGTTTCCTTTCCCGACTTTGGCACCCCACACAAGTGACAAGGTGTTTACCAAAGAATCTCTTCAGAATTCTTTACTCAGCTTGACCTTCGACTCGGGACAGTTTTCTGCTTGAAAGTAGCTATCCGATAAATTCATTGCATGAATTGCGTACGATTGAGAGTTGCGTGACCCTCATATAGATACAAACTGTCTTCTTGTTGTGAACGATATTGGCCGTCATACCACCTACCGACTGCCGTCGCCGCTTGTCGAGTCGGGATAAGACACTCGATATGCCTAGAGTCATGTGCACATCTCTGGCCAAACTATGCTCGCGACTTGGACACTATTCAAGTCCCAAACATTCGATGCGAGATGTTCATGCGTGAGCTAATATTGTCAAGATAATATTTACTGGGCTTCAGTCGGTTGGACTCACCTGCATGAGAGCTGCTGCCTTTGGGCCAGCTTTCGACTGCTCTTCCACGAGAGCGTCCAGGATTCTTCTCCAAAGATCAGCACCATTCTTCTCGTACTCTGCCTTTTCGTACTTGGGCTTCGCACCAAGAAGATCACCCGCCGGCCCCGGGGTCTCGTAGTCATTGCCACCTCCAGTCATAAGCAGCCGTAGTCGCGTTCCAGCACCAAGCAACTGCGCGCACGAGCCGATCCTCAGATTATCCGTGACCCTCAACCAATCTTCTCCGAGCCCAAGCCCAGCGATAAGTGCGTCCCAGGCAAGGATGGAATAGCCATACCCCAGAGCTAAAAGACGCGCTTCGGCGAGCGAGCAAGAAATCCACTCGTTATCATACTCGTCATCCTCTGGATCGATATCTTCTTCGTCGTAACTGAGAATGGGAGATATATTAAATACATGGCAACATTTAATATTATAGGAGGTGCAGAAGAGGTGACTCGTCGGTTCTCAGCACGTGACCGATCTTCGAGCACGTTCTGCCCACTTCGCGAGATCTTCTCCTCGATCAAAAGACAAAAAGTCCCATCTCTCTCTCCCGATATCCAAAATTTCATGCAGTCCCTCCTCCGCTGGTCCATCGAGAACTCGGAACCCCAGGGTGCCGTCCCGAGCGACCATACACCACCCGCCAGGAAAGAGCTGGATCCCGGCATCATCGATATGATCCTCGGGCGCCCTGATGCTGAGCTGATGAAGGAAGACATGGGCGTCGCGATGGATCAGGCGAAGAGCGAGGACGAGCGCGTGGCGGCGCTGGATCACTTGGAGATGGTGCGTACTTGCAGTGCCATGAATGACGTAGGACGAACCGCTAATGCATAGAATACAGCTGATAGAGCATATCGACAACGCCAACGGTGAGCCCACTGCGATCTCGGAAGACGCGTGCTAAGAAGGCTTTAACGTAGATCTGGTAAAGCTGAAGCTCTGGGAGCCCCTGCACGCGCTTCTCACCGACTCTGCCTCGACGCTCGAGATCAAAACGCAGGCCCTGTGGGTGCTCGGTACTGCCGTGCAAAATAACCCATCTGCCCAAGATTCCGTGCGTCCTTCTCTCTCTGTGCCTGTGACTGTGTTCTTATACCAACACCTACCCACAGTACCTCGCACTGGACCCCCTCCCCACACTCACGTCCTTCCTCACGCCCTCACCAGATTCCACGCTCCAAACACGCTCAAAAGCAATCTATACCCTCTCCGGGCTACTGAAACACAACACACCAGCTGTCCGCCAGCTAGACACTCCAGACGTCGACGGTTGGCCTCGCCTCCGCGATGCACTCCAAGGTACAGTCCCTCTTTCCCTTCCTCCGCCCCCTCTTCCCATCCACTAACCCCACGCCTTCTCCAGATCCCGAAATAACCGTCCGCCGCAAAACCATCTTCCTCCTCAACACCCTCCTCCTCCCCTCCTCCCCCCCCGCCACCGCCTCCCCCGCCCAGGCCGATCCAATACACGACAACTCGCACGCAGCATACATCCACGACCCCTCGCGCTCCGCAACAGATGCGCCCACTTGCGCGGCGCTCCAGAAGCACGGCATCGTCGCGGCGGTTGTGAGCGCGCTCACAAGCCCGCTGCCGTATGGTGAAGACGGGGACGTGGTCGAGCCGGATGTGGCGTTTGAGGAGACGGGCGTTAGGTGGGTTGCCTTTTTCTCATCTCCTCCCTCCCTTGAGCTGGATGTGATAGTGATACTGATGCGATGAGTGTAGGTTGCTGCATACGTACACTGTGCTGTGCGGCGGGGTGCTACCGCTGGCGGAGAAGGAGACGCTGCGGGGCTGGGTGGAGGGGGAGCGGACGAAGGAGGGCGGGGAGGGGCCGCTCGCGGAGCGGTGGGCGCTTGATGCTTTGGAACTCAGAGACCTGGAAGCTAAGCTGGCTGCGTAGTATGTAGACCTCGGGGGAAGGAAGGACAGAAGACGTTGTATCTGTATGAATGTATCTAATAGATGGTCTCGCCAGTCCTGTCTCAAGAGTGTCCAAGAATAGATGATGGAGGAAAAATGCTTTAGTCTGCCTCTGTATACGTGTAACACATGCAATACAACGAGATGCGGCAAGCAAATAAAGGATACATCGCGCGACCCTCGTTTCTCCGCGTATACAATGCTCACCGATCCGTTCTCAAACAGCAGTGGCCGCCTCCGCTCAGGGGGAGGGGGGGGCTATAGAAGCCTGTTGGGCTCTCCAGCGGCCCAGACATCTCTGGCGTCGTCAAAGCCTCATCTAACTGGCAGAACACATGTTCATCGACGGCAGCGAGGTCGTCCCTCAAGACGCTTCACAGCGAAAAGCGTGAGCGCGGGGGAAGTCTGCAGCACGGTAGAAGCATTCTACTCTCTGTCTCCGACGTGGACTCCGAAGTCACTCCAAAAAATCACGCGCACTTTCGAAAAATCACGCGTTTATGAAATGTGCATTCTGCACAGCATACGGTGTTGGTATTTAGTACCTAATAAGTCAAAAAAAGTGTCAGAACGAAGCATCGAGAGGCCACAGGGAAGAATGAACACATTATCAACGTCCTCAAATCCGAATCTCTCCTTCAAATCACTTGGGCTCATTTTCCTCCTTGGGCACATACTGGAGCGCCTTCTCGGCGTAGTTGACGGGTCCGTAGATGTCCTTGAGCTTGGGCTGATTGACAACGGTCTCAAGATGCTGGATGAGATGGGGGATCTCGGCACGGGTGGCGGCGCCAACGGTGACGCTCACTGCACTGTGAACAAATCCAGCGATGTAAAGATCAGCCAATGTGATGCGCTCGCCGACGAAGAAGGTGCGTGTCGCGAGGTGGGCATTGAGAGTCTTCAAGGCCCGGAGTTGACGTTCAATGAAATTATCGTGGATCTGTGCAGTGGGAAGTGTCGGTGTTGTTTTCAGAAGCAGGAAGAGCACTGAAAAACGAACGGATTTGCTGTAAGGGGAGAGTAAACCACGGATTTGATTTATGGATAGGATCGTGTAAAGATTGACCTCCGTGTCTGCAAGGTGGATCCATTGGTCGATGAGAGCAGACTCTTTCAGATCGCCGCCGAGAAGTCCAGAGTTGGGAGCAAGTCCGGCAACTGTCCAAAACATCAGCATGGGAGTAAAACAACCACACAGTAGATAGGCTGTTGACAGAAGCGATCGATGATATCGACGACTAGACTCACCACTATAACGAGCGATCGGAACAGTCTCAAACAACCTGAAGCCATCTGATCGCTCAAAAGCAGGGATTTTGCCGTGAGGAAATTTCGGGTTTCTTGTTGTCAACGAAGTGCTCATAGGCAGGTATTTCTAGTTGAACTCCTCCCCAGGCAGCCACAGCTTGGATCTGATATCCAAATTGCTCAGAGCAGTCCGTGGATAAGCCAAGAGAACACATGCACGCACAATTTTGCCGGAAGCATATGAAGGAGGTGTCCAGAGAGTGTTGGTCATTTTGAGTGAAGAGGCTGCAGAATCGATTTGGAGTGAAATAGATATCGCAAGATATAGATTTTGTGTCCAACCACACTGGTGATGAACAGTCAGTCAGTGGAATATCCCCAAAGGTGTGCTCTTTGTGCATCTTTCCAAGCCAACTTGAATTAACCTGTTCAACATTTCAGTTTGCATAGGAAAAGTATGGCCACACCCATTAACATCATAATTGTCGAGCTCCTGCCCACAATCATCGCAAGCCATAGTAATAAAATACATGAATACATCGCTCAAATGTAATCAATAATAATAATAATAAAGGCACAAAGGGTCTCATTGCATTGCATTGGCCACAGATCAATGGGTTGACAGCACATTCACGCGTCCTCTGTGAGCACAAGTGCAGGCAACAGATGTCTCAAGCCAACTCGAGGGCACTGGGCGTGCACGCTGGTCCTGCCATGTCGAGTGTCCCGACACCCCACTCTGTCAGCAGTCTTGGGAAATGTCACATGAGACGTGATCCTCGTCGTACCATAGCATACCACAAATATACTTGTTTCTTTTAACAGCCCCCCCCCTTTTTTTGCCGAATCCATCTTAAGTTACATGCCGTCAAAAGACCTGCATGCTCACTGTACTATCATTTCGCAGTTCATTGAAGGTCTTGTAGTCTAGAAGATGTAATTTCAGTATCTCGTCGTCGTGTAGCTGGTATTCAAGCTGGTATCCAAGCACTTACCTTGAGGTTAGTATGGCGTGAGTTCTCTACAAGTTAATAGACTTCTATTATTGTCTAGAATGATCGTTAGATATTGTTCACGTCGTTATGAAAGATAACACACGAAAGGATGGACATTCAACCCCAGTAAGAACCCCATGTATTAGCAAACATTTTGACCAATTGCCTTGCATTAAAATCATTATCGCACATTAATACA
>JABCKH010008057.1:0-15401 GCA_018851285.1 Lyophyllum semitale | reverse complement strand
GAGTTAGAGAGGTTGATGCTTCAACTTGGTGCCTCTGATTAGA
The DNA here is from genome assembly GCA_018851285.1 of Lyophyllum semitale. NCBI lineage: Eukaryota > Fungi > Basidiomycota > Agaricomycetes > Agaricales > Lyophyllaceae > Lyophyllum > Lyophyllum semitale. Next base: position 15,358 of record JABCKH010008057.1, on the reverse strand, counting down.
GAGTGTTGATATATCACACTGCCAGTGTGTTGTGGTCAACCCGAGCAGAGGATGTCCTGTAACCGTTGGAGTTGGTTTTACTAGTAATCAAGTAGAGCCCATCATTTGCACGGAAGAAAAACCAACAACTAAGACCATAAGTCCAGTCCCCGAGTCGAACAGGAGGCTCTCCGCTGAGACCACTGCACACTACTAGACTACATAAGCTCAGCCTTTCAATAAGCAACGAATAATAAGAAAACGATGGATCCCAGGATACGGAGCGTTTCCCAAGTCAAATTCAGTGGGGGATGTCCCCATTGGAGATTACCTTTACTCGCAGTTGAGCAGAGCCTATCCTCCCCTTCCCTCAAGCAAAAAAGAATTCGTGCACTGGTGTATTCCTTGATGTCCAGTCCCCAAGTCGAACTGGGCTCTCCGCCGAGAGCTGCAGAGCTTTTATAACACTGGTCAGCGGCGCAATTAACCGCTACGCAACTGGGCTCATGGTTTATCTGGCTTAGTAGTCGCTAACAACCCATTATTGCCATGAGGGACGGGCTTTATCGGTTGTGCGATTGAAACATCCACCACCATTTTGGAGGTTATGGAATACTATCGCGCTATGAGTGCAAGGGCGATGGTGAGTCAAGGAGGAGGGGATGTGAGAACCAGGGCAGCGTGGCTTAAAGCAACAACCACGCAATGTCGTTTTATCGAGGGTGGGGACTGGGATCGTCGCGTGAAACGAGAAGGACGAGTGCGGACGCACCTTCACGCTCATAAATAATGTAAGAATTAGGCGGAAGATGTCCCGTTGGAGGTGGCCTTACCTGTAGTCGAGTAGATCCCATTCTCCACTGCCTAGAAGAAATAAGAATTTCTCTGCTTCCAATGATAAGTGTCTAGTCAAATGGGGCTCTCCGCCGAGAGTTGTGCATACGGTTACACTAGTCAGACTAGTCAGCGGCGCGATTAACCGCTACGCAACTGGACTCATACTTTATCTGGCTTCGTCACGGTTGATTACCTGTTGCTGTCGATGGTGATTTCAATCACAGGACCGTTACTGTTTTCGAGGTTACAGCACACTGTCACGGAGCCTGACGACGAGTGAACACACCTTCGCTGTGACGTTTTCGTTGTACTAAATTCAGCACAGGACGTCCCGTTGGGGTGGAGTTGAGTAGAGCCTATCATACACCGCTGGCAAGCAAAAAAATCAAATACATACAATGTCCAGTCCCCGAGTTGAACAGGGCTCTCCACTGAAAGCTCTGAAATTTTACTTTATCTGGCTTCGTCCCAGTTAACTACGCTGCTGTTGCTGGTGGATATTTCAATCACAGGACCAATAACCCCCGTTCCTGTTTTGGAGGTTAAGTATGTAAAACCATCGCTATGAGCGCAGGGCCTGACAACCAGTTAAGGAGGAGAGGACGCGAGAGCGAGTGGGCGGCATGGAATAGAGCAATGACAACGTGATGTCGTTCACTCAAGGGTGGGACTGGGACCGTCACGTGAAACGAGAGGGACGAGTGGACGCACCATCACATTTTTTAATACCGTAAGAATTCCATTTGGAGTTGATTTTTCCTCGAGGCTATTCTCCACTGGCCAGAAGCAAAAAAAGGAATTGGTGACCAGGGGTTATTTAATGTCCAGTCCTCGAGTCGAACGGGGGTCTCCGCCGAGATATGCATGAACTCTGTGCACTGGCCGGCGGCGCAATTAACCGCTACGCAACTGGACTCATTACTTTCTGGCTTAGTCGCGGGTAATTATCCAATTGCTAATGATAGAGTGTCGTAGATATCTACCTAGAGCGTTTCCCGAGTAAATTCAAGCAGAGGATGTCCCGCTGGAGTTGATTTTACTGCCTAGAAAAAATAAACAGCCAATTTCCCAGGACATTATGTCCAGTCCCCGAGTCGAACGAGGCTCTCCGCCGAGATCCACGTGAACTCGGTATACTGGTCGGCAGTGCGATTAACCGCTACGCAACTGGACTCTTGCTGGACTCATTACTTTATCTGGCTTAGTCGCGGTGAATTATCAACTGCTGATGATATATCACGTTTGTAGATACCTACCTAGAGCGTTTCCCGTGTAACTTTGAGCAGAGGATGTCCCGTAGGAGTTGATATTACTGCCTAGAAAAAATAAGAATCCACCATTTTAGCCTGGTATGTCCAGTCTCCGAGTCGAACGAGGCTCTCCGCCGAAGTATGCAACAATGTATACTATACTGGTCAGCGGCGCGATTAACCGCTACGCAACTGGACTTGTGGGTTTTCTAGCTTAGTCGCGGTTAAGTACCCAGTTGCTGATGATATTTGGGTCGTAGAACGAATGACGCCTGTTCCTGTATGTAGGTTAAAAACACTGTCAACTACGAGCGCAGGATTCCTGATGACGAGATACATATCGGTCCGAGTATGAATGTGACGAGTGAAGATGCGACAGTCTGTGGAGTCGAGCGCGAGAGCGGGAAAGCCATCCACAGGCGCCGGCAAAGACAACGCTCAATCACGATGACCTTCTTGGCCTTCATACTTTCCTCCAATTATCGTGCATTCATTCAGTGTTCACCCAGAATTTTAATCTTGTTACTCGCCGTAAAGTTGCTGGTGCTCAAGGCTAGAGAACGAGAGGAAGAAAAAAAAGTGCTGTTGACCTCGCGAAAACTATTTGCCAGGAGCCGTCCTGCCAAACAGATATGATTAGATCAGATTAGATCCTTGCCAACGCGTGTCCCCAACTCCTTCATTTCTATTGACTCATAACACCCTTCCTCTCCCACTACCACCAGCTCATGTCGACACTGGACCCACTAACCCTTCCGATAGTAGCCATTGACCCGACGTTCCCAAACGTGATCCAGGACGTCCACAGCGGCATCGTCCCAACTGAAAAATTCTGGATTTCTTGCTACAAGGCATCGCAGCCATCGATACATGCAAAGGTCCAGGCGGAACTTGACGAGTTAAATCGTGATGTGGTTCGTCTCAAGTCGATTGAGGGCGATCTGTCGATCTCGAGGGCCAGAGACGGGGTGAGCTGGTCTCCAACCCGGGTTGTTACAACTGCTGACGCGCGTCGATATAGAAATACCTCGTCTTGTGCGATACCCTAGGTATTGAACCAACGCTGGTGCTTCCAGCGGTGCAGGAATACCGCGATCCTGAACGATCGAATCCCCAACGCGTGTGTCTCTCCTTCCATCACAAAATAATATGCTCACCTCCTCCCAGCCGCAACGCATAACAGCCTTCGACGTCTCACCCGACTCGACCCGCTTCGCCACCGGATTCCTCGACGGCTCCATATTCCTCTACCCCATCTCTCCCTTCCTACCCTCATCATCCTCTCAACATCCACCGATCCACCCCGCACGCTCCATCACCCCATCTATCTCCGCCCGCGCCTCCGCCCGCCCACACCTCAGCACAATCACCCACCTCCAGTTCTTCCCCTCCTCCCGAGTTCTCCTCACCGCCGGCGCCGACTTTTCCCTCTCCATCCTCCCCGCCGACCTCCCCACCTTTTCCCCCTCCTCTGCCCCTTCCTCCTCCTCTTCAAGCGTCCGGCTCATCCCCGCACGCACCCTCCGCGCCCATACACGCCCCATAACCGCAACCGCCATCCTCGGCGCAGGCCGCAACGTCCTGTCTGCCTCCCTCGACGCCACCCTCAAGCTCTGGGACGTCCCCTCCGCCATACCCCTCGCATCCCTCCCCGCACCAGGTGCACAGCCCATCCTTTCCGCAGTCCTCGGGCCCTCTTCCTCCTCCTCCCCATCCTCCTCCCCATCCTCCTCCCCTCCCTCCTCCTCCCCACCCGACCCGCGCGAAGTCTGCGAAACCCAATCATCCACCGTCTTCTGCGGGCTCCAAGACGGCTCCCTCGTCCTCTTCGACCTACGCACTAAACGTCCCGCGCACACCTCCCGGCCTACAGCACAAGGACAAAGCGGGCTCGCGGCTCTGTCATACAACCCCCGGCACCACCTCCTCGCTACCGGCTCCTCCGGGGGCGTGGTGGCAGTCTACGACACGCGCACCTTGGGGAGTGGGGCGGTGGCTGCGTTTACGAGGGGGCAGGCGGGTGTGGAGTCGCTCGCGTGGATACATGGACCTGGGGTAGGGGAGGGAGTGGGAGTGGGCGAGGCGAGGCTGGTGGTAGCGACGGCGGACGGGCTGCCGTATATTGCGGGTGTGGTGCCGGAGGGGCCGGGGGTGGAAGGGGAGTTGGTGGGTGGGGATTGTGATCCTGTGAGGTGTGTGAGGGTCAGGGAAAGGGAAAGGCAGGGGGGCGGGGAGGGGTGGGATGTGTGGAGTGCGGGGGACGATGCTGTTGTGAGACGGTGGAGGGTTTGAGGAGGGATGCGATAGGGATGCGGACGCGGATGGGTGGATGTATGCGCTTTTGTATGCGGTGTTTTTTGTTTTCGTATTGGGATAATTGAGGTGTATGTATGCGTCGTTGCAACGAGAACCTCACAGGTGTTTTTCTTATCTTGATAGTTCATTGAACTTGGGGGTTATCCACATAATTACTTAGCGGCGGCGAGTGGTGATGGCAACGACAAAAAGACTCGACCAGCCGTGGGATATGGACACACCCGGAATTGAACCAGGGACCGCCCGCAAATTTACTTGATAGGTACAAACTCATAATAAGCGGCCGTGTTAACCAACTACACCATGTGCCCTTACTTGGAATCCGTGTGAAGATGCTTTCTTGCATGCGATTGATTGATACAAGGGAGAAAAGGAAAAGGTATACTCATATGCACGCTGCATGGACACACCCGGAATTGAACCAGGGACCGCCCGCAAACGTCGATCACATTGCTCTGTATGCTAAGCGGGCGTGATAACCAACTACACCATGTGCCCTATGAGAATTACACTACGGGCAGGCTCTGGGTCAGTGAGAAAAAGAATACAATATTTATCTGATTGGACACACCCGGAATTGAACCAGGGACTGCGTGAAGACTATCATGGTGTGATAACCAACTACACACGAAAATGACGTGACAAATACCTGAGGTGCCGAGCTGCGATCTATTTATCGGTGAGAGATATTTCCATTGACCAGATCCGGAACTGTTCATCGCCGCGAGCACAAGGTCAAGCCTGGGCACAAAAAAGATCAGGGAAGTTCAAAAGCTATACTAGATAGATCACCTTCGAGGCTAAGTGATCGATACATCGAATGCTTGTAACGAGATGCTAAGTTTATAGGGACTGAGTGAACGACATGTTGGGAGATACTGTACTGATACGACCAATTCTTCATGTAACGTGTAACGCAGGGTCCTGAAGCGAAGAGATTTTGGGCATGTAACGCGTAACAAATGGGTCTGAAGAGCGTTACAAATCATATTTCGTGGCTGAAAATTCAAAATTCCTCTAGTAGTATGTAGTTTAGGGCTAAAATTTGCCGGATTCATGAAGAGTTTTCAAAAAAAATTGTTTGGTAAACGCACAAAATATCGTGATGAAGAGATGAAGAGATTGATTTTTTCGGTAACGCGTAACATCGGGTGAAGAGTGGGTCGTATCGGTACAGTAGATTGAGTCCAAGACTGACGCCCAGTGAAAATCGGCTCGGGGTATTTCGGGGTATTCCCAAGGAGATATGGTATATGGTTCACTTTTCGTGTCACTTCGAGTAAATCTAGAATATGTGGCTGAAATTTTCGTGGTAGATCGGGTATCAGCTAGTTATATTCATAAAAATGAAACATTTTAAGATTTTATTAGGTCCGGTTTTGACTGGGACTGACGGCCGGCGCCAATTGTCGGTGTATTTGGCTAGGGCCGTCTGCGATAAACATTATTACGTCATTTTCGTCAACCTCCTTCACCAGGCTCCTTCAACGCATATCTAGTCGACATGGACGGACCACAGCTCGCCCTTCTCCTTGTGACACAAGCAACCTCACACCTGGTTTGCGTGCGATGTGCCTTTCTCCCTCTGTGACCACCGAGTATGACTTGCTCCCCGGTCGCGGATTGAACATCTACCGACCGATGACCGTCTAGCCGGCAGGAATCCAGTCAGTGCCCGTAATTACATTCTCGTCTAAATCTTCTAGTTGATCATGAATACCATAATGGCAGTCTCGCGTCACTCAGTATATGGCTATTTCGCACAACAGCGTCCGAAGACTTGAAATGAGGATGTTTGGAATGTATGAAACGCACGGATGTAGTTGTCATGGGCCATAGACCGAATCCTTACGACCACTCGGCGACACAACTTGTTGGTACATCCGCCCGCCCCAATCTCCGACGCTTCCCGCGACTGCCTCACCGGCGGCGACTCCGCCCTCTCCATTCTCCCCACCGACCTCACCCCACCCTCTTCCCCTTCTCCTCCCGCTACTCCACCAACCTCACCCGTACTACCACTCCCATCCTCCGACCAAACACCCGCCGTATCACCGCCACCGCTTCCAGCTCGCAACCACCTCTCCCCGTCCTCGGCCCTCCTCCTCCTCTCATTCTTCACTTCAAAGTCCCTACTGTCTTCTGCGACCTACAAGACGGCTCCCGCATGCTCTTCGACCCTCGCACTAAACACCCCGCCAACCACACCTCCCGGCCTACCCAAACAACGGCCTCGCGGCGCTTGCATACAACCCCCGCCACCACCTCCTCGCCATGGGCTCCACAGGTGGGACAGTGGCGGTATACGACACCCGCACCTTGGGGGGGGGCGGTTAGCTACGTTTACGAGGCGGAAAATCGAGGGTGGAGTCACTTGCCTGGATTCATGGATGCGTGGAAGCGGAAAGCGGAGGCGAGGCTAGTGGTAGCAACGGCGGACGGGCTGCCGTGGAGCGCAGGCAGAAACGTCCTCTCCGCCTCCCTTGACGGCACCCTCAAGCTCTGGGACGTCACCTCCGCCACACCCCTCGCATCCCTCCCCGCACCCGGCACACAGCCCATCCTCTCCGCCGTCCTCGGGCCCTCCTCCTCTTCCCCCCCCCCCTCCCCGCCCTCTGCTGATCACCCACCCGACCCGCGCGAAGTCCCCGAAACCCAATCAGCCACCGTCTTCTGCGGGCTCCAAGACGGCTCTCTCACCCTCTTCGACCTGCGTGCCAAACGCCCCGCCCACACCTCCCGGCCTACAGCACAAGGACAAGGCGGGCTCGCGGCTCTGTCATACAACCCCCGGCACCACCTCCTCGCCACCGGCTCTTCCGGGGGCGTGGTGGCGGTCTACGACACGCGTACCTTGGGGAGTGGGGCGGTGCCTGTGACTGCGTTTACGAGGGGGCAGGCCGGGGTGGAGTCGCTCGCGTGGATACATGGACCTGGGGAAGGGGAGGGAGTGGGAGTGGGAGAGGTGAGGCTGGTGGTAGCGACGGCGGATGGGTTGCCGTATATTGCGGGTGTGGTGCCGGAGGGTCCGGGGGTGGAAGGGGAGCTGGTGGGTGGGGATTGTGATCCTGTGAGGTGTGTGAGGGTTAGGGAAGCAGAAGGGAGCGGGGAGCGGTGGGATGTGTGGAGTGCGGGGGATGATGCTGTTGTACGACGGTGGAGGGTTAGGGAAGCAGAAGGGAGCGGGGAGCGGTGGGATGTGTGGAGTGCGGGTGATGATGCTGTTGTACGACGGTGGAGGGTTTGAGGACGAGGAAGGGGTAAGGCGGTGGATGTATGCGCTTTGTATGCGGTGTTTTTCCTTTTCGTACTGGGGATAATGTCACGCGGGGTTCTTTATCAATAGTTCATTAAACTTGAGTACCGCATATAACTCACTACTTAGCGGGCAGGGAGTAATGTCAACGACAAAAAATGTACGCCGCAGGATAAGAACACACCCGGAAGTGAACCGGGGACCGGCCGCGATCCTTACATAAAGTCCATTCTGCTATGCTAAGCGGGCGTGATAACCAACTACACCATGTGCCCTAATTGCATCACCTGTGAACACAACTTTCTCGTGTGCGATCCATGGACAAAGGCAGAAGAAAAAAATCATAGCCTCAACAAACATTATCAGCATGGACACACCCGGAATTGAACCGGGGACCGCTCGCACAGACGTTTGATTTGATCTGAAGTTAATGCAAGCAGGCGTGATAACCAACTACACCATGTTCCCTACTTGGAATACCTCTGAAGCTGCTTTCCGGCATGTGATTCATGGGCAAAAAAAAATCACCAATCGATATGGACACACCCAGAATTGAACCGGGGATTGTCCGTACTTGAACGTTAAACTTAAACACGCGAGCGATACGCTCACCCGGCGTGATAAGGAACTACACCATGTGCCCGATGAGAGATAAGCATTGTCAGGGCACCAATCAGGATCAACCAACCGCCTCAGGCTGTTGACCGCCCGCTCTTCAAAATGTTACTGAATTGAACTTTAAGACAGACCCGAACGTCCGCGCCAACTCAATGTCGACCGCAGTATTTCCTCAGGAGATCATAAACATGATAATCGAGGAGATCGACAAACCACAACGGCTACTTGCACTAAAAGCGTGCTCTGAGGTATCTGCGTCTTTTCGCGATCCAGCGCAACGCGAGATCTTCAGCAACATAAACATTTTCCCGTCTGCACTCAATCGCCACCGTACCAAAGCTTTGAGAAACAGTCTGACTTCCAGCACGAGACTCTGCAACCAGGTGCAGTCACTCTTCTTCCGCATCACCGCCGATCCGCCGGAATCATTCGACACATCCTTTGTGCCTCTCCCCAGGTTGCCTCGGCTCCGCCGCATCACTATAGGAGTGTTAGATCCAACACTTGTAAAGTGGTCGTCACTGCCTAGAATATTCACAAACAGCCTCTGCGAAATGTTCTTGTGGCCCACCCTCCGCGTTCTCTGCATACACAACATCAACGCCTTTCCAATCGACACTCTTCATCTCTGCTCACACCTAGAAACCCTCAGTATATGTAACACCACGCTAGTCAACACCTCGACTATCAACATCTCTCCACCTCAGCCACCTACTACACAAGAAGTTGAAGAACATCATCATGCCCTCACCTTGGAAGGCGTACCGTTAACTATGTCACTCCTCTCATCACTCCGCAACCCCTCATCCCCTCTGTCCGCTTCCCGCCTCCAGAAGTTCGGAGCCTGGATCTGTAACAGCCAGACCGCCGATGACTGCAACAAAATTATCCGGCTCGCGGGACCGCACATCCGTGAGCTGAAGCTCGCTCTTACGAGAGGTACATTGTATTTCCAACTGCCTCCATTTTCCGACAGCTAATACGACCGGAATCTTGAAATACAGTCAGGACTGTGGGCCTTGATCTCAACCACGCCCGAAATCTGCGCCGCATCGCATTCCGCCCGCGATGCTCAGACGCGCTTTTTTGCACATCTCACCTGCTCGAGTCGGTCTTGATCTTGAAGCTCGACCATCTCAATGAGATTGCGGTCACGGCAGAAGAGGTTGTGTGTATGCTGGGCAGTGGAGGGGACGCGGCGTGGAGACGCATGTATGACCTGCTGGGAGGAGTCCAGAATCAGCGGTGGCTTGTGAAGATCACGGTTCTGGGGTCATCGCCAGACTTGTCGGACACTGTGCGGAGGTTCTTTGAGGCAACGATGCCGCGTTTGCTCACGACGGGTCGCCTTCTCGTACGAGTTAGAAATAGTTTAACAAGTCCGGATTATAAAACTGTCTTTCCGTTGAGGGTTCTGTAGAATCCTCACATGCTATCGATTCTTTGACTTGCTTTGAGGACTGTGCCTACTTCGGCTCGGGCTGAACATGAAGATCACCGTTAAGCTGCAACTACGTAGGACATGGCTTTATACAAGGGCAAACGTCGACAATTTTCAGCAGCTCCCTGGAGAGTTAGGTCCGAACTCGGTCGATGTTCGTGCGGTCACGGAGCGGGATACCGACGTGTCCAAAAGAGGTCATGAAATAAAATCTTGTTCAAACCTCCAATTTACATATCGAGAACCATGCTAAGTGTCCCAAGAAGCAACGACATTCCTGGTCGCTGGACCATCCCAACTAGTTCCAATTACTGGTAATAGCGACGTAGCTTGCGAGAAAAAATTCCATTGGCACGAACGAACCTCTAATGCTGGAATATACCCTTATCGTAGTGGATTGGCTTTACCCCGTGCGCCAGGTATATTGCGTCTGAGCTCGACCTGCAGAGGAGCTGTGATCGGCACGGATCGACCAGGAGGTAGGTGTCGGAAGAGGTGTCCTGAAAGCAGATGCAGCGACCAGAAGGAAAACACGACACGACAATTCAAAGTGGACACACCTGGGCTTGAACCGAGGACGGAGCTCGTGGCAGGGATCCCACATGCAGGCAGTTGATGTGGGAAATTGTGCTTGGCAGGCGCGCTAACCGACTATAGCATGTGTTCAATGAGCTGTACTGCTTAGGCGTCGGGTAGGAAAAAAAACGAACCATTATTCCATGACATATGGTCACATTCGTGCACGAATCGAGACCCCTCGCACATATATCCGGCTTCGAGGCCATCTGTGTTTCACATAAGAGATAGGTAGTGTGAGAACGACGCAAAACCCATACCGCCGGACTCGAACCAGGGACGGTATGTTTCGAAGAACATATCAGCCATCATCTTACCAGCTACACGATGTGTCTAGTTAGCAGTGGTTCAATCGATACAAGGGATCTTCTCACAGGGTGCTCGCGAAGAAATATTTGAGGGAGAAATGTGCAGTGGACACACCCGGACTCGAACCGTAAAACCGAGCACACAGTCAACTGGAAAATGACTGGCGGGCGCGCTCACCAAATACAACATGTGTCTAGCTCCACTCGTCGCCCTGGTCATGCATGGACATCCTTACCTGCGCTAGGACGGATGCCTTTATCTGCGCATGTAAGGAGCGCTCGAAAACCAACTAGAATAGTATCCCATGTTGTCAGGAGTGCCTTAGTAACGTCGAAAAAGAATCGCGTCTCACACAGGGACACACCTGAACTCGAACCAGCGGCATTCTTCGGGAATTGACCAGAGAGAAAATAACCAACTATACTATGTGTCTAGTTACAGATAATGTTAATACTATTGCGGGTGTGTATCACAGAAGGGAGAAAAACGTTGAACGAAGAGCTCAACGATTATGTGCCCACCTGAAGGCGGAGCGGGTGGTGTTCCGACGGTTTGAAACAGCCTGAAAACGGCAAATTCCTGCCAGAAGATAGAGACAACTCAGCTCGCGAGACGAGGAGCAGAGTACTTACTATGCATTTGAGTCGCATTCTCGGCGATGACGGAGTTTCGAGGCAGCGGAGTTTGAGTGGAATCAACACTCCGCCTTCCCAACCTCACCACACGCGACACCCATATACAGTTTTGCTGTCGACGAAACGATACAAAGTTTTCTGCAATTGATATTGTAAGTCGAACGAACTGTGATTAATCCATTTACCTTGATATTGACATCTGCAGACTTTCGCAGCTGATCCTTATCGATTACGATCTTTAAACTTTGAAATGTCACCTGTAAGAGGCACCATTTATTCCGTTCGACATCATATGGAGGTCACCAGTGTACGCAAGGGAACTAGGCCATGCTCGATGAAGTCTATCGCGATCTCACCCGTCTGAATCCTCGAGATGGTGTCCTGGCGATCGAGAGGGGAAACGACAGGGTGAGTAGCCTTTTGATGCGGACTTTCACAGACACTGACCCCTGTCGCTGTTAGTAAACAGACTTACGTTGTGTTATGCGGCCCAATATCCATCGAACGGACGCTTGTTCTGCCTATTGAGCGTGACTCTGATATCAACGTGCGTCCCTTCATTCTGCCCTTTTTTCGGTGCTCATTTCCTCGCAGCGTTAACGCAGTGCGTCGCACAGTTCGCCAAGATTCGATACTGGCCACTTCAACTGATCCGCAGTCCTCTATGCTGCCTTTCAACCCGTCCTTTCCCCCTCCTTCGCCTATTCTATCCACACAGGTCGTGAAACCCGTGCCGATCCGCATCTCACCCTGCCTCACACTTCAGTATAGTCATATACATCGATGTCTTTTGTCCTCCCGCTCCTCCTCCCCGCTATCGCCGACTTCTCTGGAGCCTGTAGGAGCCGTCTTGGGAGGCAAAGAGGATATCCCGGCCAGTTTGGCTGCGCTATTGGGCGCATATACGCAAAGTTCGTGTACACAGGTCAAATACGACTGGTAGTGGTGGCAGTAGAGGTCGAGAGGAAACACCTTTACCACGATCTTGGCCTCTCCGCCGCCAACGCCTGGTACATCCACTCTGCGAACCCCACGCGATGTTCTTTATTCTATGAAACTGCAGGCTGCAAGTTGGCCTCTTCAAACACGTCAATCTGCTCTCGGCCGCGCGTCTGTACATATTGCGTGCCCGAGGGGCAGAGATTGCGCGGGAGCTGGTGGGGATGATGACCAAGGGGCGGTCGTCGGATGGAGGTGTCGGAGGGGATGTTATGTCCTGAGTTTTGGGATGATGCGATTGTGAGACGGTGCCACGGCGGCAGGTTTGAACTGTGGAGTGTATGCGCCTCGAAGGAGTTCTTTTCGCTTAGTAGTAGTAGTCGTGTATATTCTTCACGTTGCTGGATACCTATATTCATGAAGACAATGCTGCATGCCACTCGTAGCGAAATCCGATTCTAAGAGAAAAAAATCCTAGTTGAGTTCATTGTCAGTGGACAGACACAACCGGAGTTGAACCGGGGACCACCCGCAGACGGAACAATTGCTACCACTGCTGGCGCCACCATGTGTATTCTGAGAAACACCGAAAAAAGAAAACATGTTGTATTCAATTTTAGTGTAGTCTGAAATAGCCCAAAAGTATTAATTAAGAAATACATAAATCACACAAATTGTGCTTTCCAGGTGCTTCTCTAGAAATACCATAGCTGCTTCCTTTGTGTTTCATTGAAAGCACAAAAAGATACACCAATCCCACTGTCAGTTGAGTGTGATCAGTGTTTCTTGAGAAACACATAAAGCAAGCACTCACTGTGGTTTTTAGAAAACACTTAGCAAGCACAATTTGTGTTTTTTTAAGTGTTTTCTTATTAATACATCAAGTATATCTCAAGTTACACTAAAATTAAATACAATATGTTTTCTTATTTCGGTGTACTGTACTATTACGACCAACTCTTCACTCGATGTTACGCGTTACCGAAAAAACTGATCTCTTCATCTCTTCATCACGATATTTTGCGCGTTACCAAAGGAATTTTTTTTGAAAACTCTTCATGAGTTCGCGAACTTTTTGCAAATTTTCGCGCTAAACTACCACTAGAGAAAAATGTATATTTTCGGCCGGAAAATATGATTTGTAACGCTCTTCAGACCCATTTGTTACGCGTTACATGTCCAAAATCTCTTCACTTCATGACCCTGCGTTACGCGTTACATGAAGACTTGGTCGTAATAGTACAGTATCTCACAATGCACAAGGTATACGCAAGCGTGATCTACACCTACACCATATGCCCGATTCATTAGAGGGTGGTTCGCTCAGTGTTCATCTCAAATGTAAGCACTGCAAGAAGAGCTGTTCCTATTCCCGTAAGACAAATACTCAGTGCACACGCATACCTATCACCTATGTATATATGTCCCCGCAAGCCAATATACTGATGAATGAGCGCTGCGTGTAGGTAGTTGATGGCTTCAACCCAAGCACGAACTTACGTCGCACGAGACTCGATTCTTAATTCTCGAGACATACTGCCGGGCCACATGAGCAACGACATAGATTAAACCCGTCCGTTCATCGCCAGCCAATGAAAACGAAACACTTCATCCAACGACACACCCGGACTTGAACCGGGTACCATGGCCTTGCAGGAGACGTCCCAACTTCGGCGGGGCGTGGCTAACGAACTGCAGCATATGTCTAGTTTGATATGGTACCGAGGTTGGCTCAGGTATATCAGATGGTTCCAGTGAAGTATAATCTACTGACGATGCAAGATTTAAAAAATCGATTAGCTCGGGGGGAAGTGGGCATGGTAGGTAGACACACCTGGAGTCGAACCGGGAACCGCCCGCAGACAACAATTGAAAAACTCTATATTCGGCGGGCGAGTTGACCAACTACAACATATGTCCAGTTGAAATGTGTATTGGCCTTACTTGTATCGACATCGACGGGCGGGTGTGTCGAGAATGAAGACGACGAGGAATGAACCTGATGAAACACATTTTCTGCCAGAAAAGAAAACTTGGATTGGGCCCTGGTATACTAGACACACCCGGGATCGAACCGGGGACCGCCCAGTGAACGCGTAAACATCAATGGGTGCGCTGACAAACTGCAGCATGTATCCGGTTAGAGATGGTACTTAGCTAGGCCACCCAATCAGATATGACCAAGCAACAGTCTATGGACGCTGCAAGAAAAAATTATTAGACCATTGATAATAGACACACCCGGGGAACACCCACCAATGACAATAAACTTCACATTGTCGGCGAGCATGTAAACCATCTACAACATGTGCCTATTTGGAAGGCGGGGTTCCCGCGCTTGCATTGATATTTCTATAGGCAGAGGTGTCAATAAAGACCGTGACAGATTTTGAAAATGAACACGCCCTTGCTTTCAATGTGGGCGTAGCAAGCGACGCCGGTAGACGATGTGATCACCTGAGTATACTGTATACATCCACGGTGGGAGGACAAGCACTTTCCTTCATCAGTGCGATAGAGGCGATGAATACTGTCGTGATACCTTAGCTAGAGTAAAGGACGAAGCAATTGATATCGGCATACCGAGTTCCGTTCCTCACTTGCGCTCCTTCTGGTGCTTGTTTCCTTGACAGATCTGGTCGAAATGAGACCACGAGCGAGTCCAAGCCCAGGTCACAGTAAAAGGAATACTGACCTTGAATCTCAATACTCTAGCCGTCGTGCCACATCGTGCCCTTAAGTACCGCCTGTCCGGAGCAATCCGACTACGCAATGATCTAGATAATTGATACGAAAGGAAGACCACAAACATAAATTGTCCTAGAGCAATTGTGGGTCGCAAAGTAGAAAGAATGCGAACGAAACACGACACTTTTGGAAAAAAATATGCTCGTCAGCCATCGTGCACCTGCAGACACTCATAATGAACGTGCCCGTACCGTGAGTTCGGCTAGCAATGTCGAGCGTCAGAGGCGGTTCCACGGGGTCCCAGGTATGTCAAAGAGATGAATACGAGCGAAGCAAAACTCCTGCAACATTCTATTATCAGTATAAGTCTGAAAGAAAGATGTATAGCACGATAGTGGTTGACGTCCTGAGTTCCAGCACTGAGGGGGCCAAAAGTCCACAACACACTGGCAGTGTGATATATCAACACTCTCTAATCAGAGGCACCAAGTTGAAGCATCAACCTCTCTAACTC
>JABCKH010008056.1:0-15428 GCA_018851285.1 Lyophyllum semitale | reverse complement strand
ATGTTCGTGCGATGATCGTCGACGATCAATCGCTAGCGTTGATGCTCGCAGGGCGAGCATCAGCTCGATCCCTTACAGTCATCTATTATTAGTGTCAACCTCGCTTCCCGCCTTCAAGCCCGTTCTGTCTCCCTAGACCCACGAAATGCATCCTAGTCAATGTATGTCTTTTGCACAAGCTCTTTCGAGTGATATTAAAACGAATGCACTCTCCGAACTCCCTGATAAAATGGATGTCAACAAATAGTTCTTATCGATCGCAGTTAATAATCCTCTACTGTACCATTTCGACCAAGTGTTCATGTTACCCGTTACCATGGTCCATGAACTGAACACTTTAGGTGTTTGTTACCCGTTACCGAGACATGTGAACACTCGATATTCAAAGCTTTTGAAGGCTTAAAAATCGATTTTTCTTCAGCCTAATAACAAGCTACAGTCATTGTAAACGAAGCAACACAATTAGTAGCCTTCCCAGTCCATGCTACCGCCATATCTGCTCGGCTCCTTCATCTTACGATGCCTGCATCCAAACACCTCCGGAGCCTTCGAGACCTCAACCTCGGCCATCAGGAAAACGGACGGTTCTAGATTTGACCAGATGACTAGACCGTGACTAAGCTTTTGATTTTGGGTATATTTGAGTACGTCGAGTTGACAGACCCTCCACCTAGTGTTACCTTCGCGGTCAGGTCGGGGGGATATTCATCAATTGCTGCACATCCTGGTCATACCTTGAACGATCAAGCCAAGCTGATTCCATATATCTAATGGTATGTCAAGTTGATGGAGCCTCCACCTAGTGCTATCTTCGCAGTCAGGTTGCGGGGATGTTTATCAATTGCTGCCCTTCCTGGTTGTACCTGGAACGATCAGGCCCAACTGATTCCATATATCTAACAGTACATCAAGTTGATGGAGCCTCCACCTAGCATTATCTTTGTGATCAGGTTGCAGGGATATTTATCGATTACTGCCCATCCCGGTTGTACCTTGAACAATAAAGCCAAGTGGATTCCATACATCTAACGGTACATCAAGTCAACAGAGCCTTGATGGAGCATTATCTTCGTGGCCAGGTTGTAGGGATATTGGTCAATGGCTGCTGGTTACTACAGGAATCAAAAACACAATTATACATAAACCAGAAGTTCATCCACGAAACCCTACCCCAAACTTGCCCGCATTGTACTCCAGTAATCACTCCGATGGGTTACCGTGTTGCGTATACGTTGATAGCTCTGGGCTGCCTGAACATCCGCCTTCCTCACCGTCGCATGTGAACCGGCTGAGATACGTCCTCCACCGCAGGTAAGGGACTGCGTACCTGGCAGCATTGTCCCGTGAACTTCTGATCCAGTAAAGGACCTAAAATTCATAAGTAGCCTGCAGTATAGCTTTGATACGCTTTGAACTCACCAAAGGGAGTTTTCTCTTGCTACCAAGTAGATTCCATATTCTGCATATATGAAGGCATACTCCCGGTAATCCTGATCGCATATGAGGTGATATTGTGCAGAAAGCCCCTTCACCAAGTCACGATCACGATGGAAAGGAGAGGTGTAGTTGTTGCATTGGTATAAAGAGGTTCCAAACGTTCCGAGTTTTTCGGTTGCCTGTGCTACAATGCGCAGCTCTGTGCACAACTGAGAATGGGTTGCTTTTGAAGATTCAAACAGCACCATTCCGTCCTGGATAGTGTTTATCACTTCAGGCAGTGGAGGAAGGAGAGGGAGGACGCACCTCTGCAGCGTCAAACAGTGCTTCTAACCCTTCACAAGAGTCAGCAGCCGCACTCCAATACATCGTATAGCCATCAGCAGGACCTCCCCCGGTTGCAGCTCTGGTTCCCAAAGCAGCCATACTTCCCTGTGAGAAATGGGTGAACTGCTGACCCCGCTTGACAGGCTTAACGTGCTTAAGACGTTCGTGATGAGCTTGAAGCCCCTCCAACACTTTTTCTGAAAAGGCATTGTAATGCCAAAAGTCAAGCTAGGTTTCAAGGAGTCAAGGTAAGGAAGTTTCACTCTAGTATCTAGATTCTCACTCACAGGGTTTCCGTTCTTTGCGTCGACAAGCTGGATGATGTGTCGTCCACACCGCTGTAGGATAGACTCCTTCGGTCCATATTCTTTTAGGCCTAGAGTGGAAGGATGTAGGATTGAAGCGGGTTTTCTTGCGTCCTTCGGATGTATTAGTAGAAATCTTGAGTTCAAATTATGGGACGAAACAGTTACCTTGCCAGGTTGCATTTGTGCCTCTTTAGGTACTAAAGAAACGCCACATCCAATCCAGGTATCCAGAACTTGCTTTTTTTCAACAGGAACGTACTGCACGCAGCGTTCCTCATCAGGTTGAGCTGAGCATTTCTCGCAAGGTTGACGTCCCTTCATTGATTTTAACAGGCGACAAATATACAGATAGGAAACTAAGGCATACCTGGTGGCTTTCCTCACGGACAGTTTTTTGGAGGGATCGAAACAAGAAACTCCTACGTACCACGGTTTCAACCAGTTCAGCTGGAGTGCCTGGTACAACGCTGCAGAAGACATCATCCAGATGGCCACCGTCTCGCAAGCGGTTGATGTGGCGTGCAAAGTCGTCATAAAGGGACTTAGGACCAGTACGGTACTCTGAAACCTGGATAACCTAAGGACAGGAGTTTAGAATTGAAATAAGACAACCCACATCGTAGCCTGCATTTTCAAGACTCTGCCCCATCCAATGGTTCCACGACCGGTTGAAATTATCAGGGTTTAACAAGCAAAACGTCGATTGAGGATAGCCCACTAGGGGAATCAGCTCAGGCTTGTCGAGTAGGGCTTTAAGAAGGTCTTTGCCACCAGCAATACGGGGCTTAAGATTTACAACGTATTGTGAGAATTAGGTCCGGTCAAAAGAATTATTTGGACGTACTCGTCCTCCATTGGGGGACATACTGGGGACAAACTTAGGACAAAAAAGCTTCGATGAAAACTTCCACCGCGCTTTGATCACTTCGGGGGTCCAACGGTCAAGAACGGTGCCGAGAGATTCTTGAATACGGTGCTTTCGTAATAACATTTGCATCGGCCGTGAGCGGGCCTTCGGGAGGACGTCAGGGTTGCACCACTGGGATATGGTTTGTGCCAACCCACTCATCTACACTCAACGGGTCAAATTGGGAGCTCCGAGGAATAACAGAAACTTACAGAGAGCGATCTAATCCATTCTTGCGTTCGAAATATCTTCGGTCCAACCTGGCGCATCTCTCTCAGAGCAGCCACAACCTCATCGTATCCAGGAGCGTCGTCTCCAGTCGCATTGGCATCCTCCAGCTGGACGGGTGGTTAGATAGGTCAGGTCTGGGCGTTAATTGCGTCCTCCCACCTCAGAGGTCCCCAACACCGCAGCCAGAACAGTGTTCCAGGCAGCACAGATCGTGAACCACTCTCCTTGGCGTTTAAGGAGAAATGTGTTCCATGCCTGCTGATTCTTCGCTGAAAGTTCTGGCTTCTCAGCAAGCGGGTCTTCGTCAGCGGAGGGCTCCTCTAAACCCAAACAGGTATCCTCTTCGGTTTCCTCCACAGTTTCTTCCACCATTAGGTTGCTTTGGTAGACGTTGGCGTTTCCGGTTTCGAACTAAGCAGACCAGGTCAGAGGTCTCGAAGCCTGGGCAAAAAAGCAAAACATATACCTCAAATCGCCCAATGGCATTCTGGAGTTTGGCAAGGGTAACAACTGCAGCAGCATCCTGGCGTTCCTTGATCAAGCATTGGGTGTCGAGGAACGATTCCATCAGCAGGCGCTTGTCCAGGCCATCGCAAGGCAATCCAATTGCTTCTGAGAGCCATTCTATAACTTGATGGAGCTGGAAGAAGGGTAAGGGCATGCGGGGTCCAAATTGACTGGCAAGGGCAGCTTAAACCCTGCTTACAGTGGAAGTACAGGAGAGCAGAACATCGACCGTATTTTCTCTCCAAAGTCTGCGGGAGCTGCGTGATTGAGCTTGAGTGGGACCCACAGAAACATCCTTCAGATAAGAGTGGATCTTAGCATCAAGATCCGCGTGAACAGGAGGGTCCAGTCGAGGAGTCCAAGCGTGCTACGAAGACCAGCCTCCTGAAAAAGGTATTCGAAGTTAGAAAGCCTAACGCACCATGTTGTGAAGTTGACTCAAAAGTTTGAAAGGGTTGGAAGTGCCACAGCGTACAGTACCCCGATATCTTCAGCGTCGCGAAGAGTTGGAGAAGTTCAACTGACTTGAAACTTAATACTAACAATTTGTAGACCGTGGGAAGGAGGTTGAAAAGCCACCGGGGCTGACTCGCCGTCCACGTTGCCCATCGAAGGGGTGCAAAAGTGGAATCCATTAACCCTGGCAAAAATACAACAATAGGCGTAAGTCCTGCTCCAGTAACAACTGTCTATTTCAATCTATGCAAGCACACAAGCCAGGGGATGAGAGCTACGCGTTTGATTTCGTCGACGGCGATCCCGGTGCGCGCGTAAAAAATTGTAAGGGGCACGAGCGAACCGAAGGAACTTTGAAAGACTTACAAAACACCAAACGGGAGAGGACCTCCTTTACCCGAGCTGTGCAGGGGTTGCCTCCTTATCCGACGTTGAGAGAGAAAGTCGTCAGCCTAGGGCCTTAAAGGGAATCGAAAAAAAACTCATCGAGCAGCCCCAGGTGGGTGTTCGTTCGGTGCATAAACTGGGGGGCGCGTATTCAAGACAGACTGAGGTAGCAAAAATGAGAGACTAACCGACCGGAGTAACCGTAGAGATCGCCTAACGGGTCCCATTGCTAACGTGACGTAGAAAACATGACTGTGTCGATGGAACGGCTGATAGAATCCTCGTTTGTGCACGGCCTATCTTCACTCGCGCTCTTCCCAAGAAGCGAGCTCCTCAAGTCTTAGAAGCGAAATTTAAGAAGGGAGAAGCGGCGGCAACAGGGTTCGGGCTACGCGGTGGACGGTTCGTAGGTAGTGGCGTAGCGTGACAGCAGATACGGTCGTCGCGTTGAGTTCGACCGCGAAACGGTTATGGCAGGGCGCAGAGTTTGGACGGAAGCACTCTGTCTCCGGAATTCTAAAGTTCTGGAGACTCGAATTCAGTGGTTGAAGGAGATGCACAAATTTTGCGACGTACCTAGGGGTATCCCGGCCCCAGGTCTCCCCTCCTTCCCCAGTTCTCGGCCCACCGCGAGTCGAGAAGACGACGGAAACTCACCGAGAGAAAATGAACAATATTAGCAACGTGGTGGACAAGAGACAGAGGTAGAGACCCAAGAGTCACCTGAAAGGCCATCCATCGAAGGATCCAGTTGAATCGTCACGGTAAAAGGACTCGAGGAAACGACGTTGCCGGCGGCGGAGATAACCTCAAACATTGTTTGATAGATGAAAGATAGATAAATTGATTGAAGTCCGCCTCCAGCGGAGGCTCTGGACAAATTTCGAGGCTTGAGAGGGGGTCATTAGGCCTCCGCAGTGGGAAAAGGCAATCAGGTAGCAGCAAACGGAAGTCCGCCGAGGCGGGCTCCAAATAAAATTGGCGAGGAGCCGCAAGTAAATAACGTCGCGAAGGACTAAAACAGGGGATAAGTAAAATTCAAAGTAAAATAATACGATTTAAAGGGACGAGGGGGAGAGGGCGAAAGAAAAACGACGAAGGGGTAGGGAACTTGCGACGATACTCATAGAGCATCGGACGTGAAAGGAGGTTGGCACGAACGTTCTCCTTCTTGCCTGGAATAAGTCAAACGCGGATATCGATATTAGTCTGCAAAATAATACTGGAGACAGCCAGCAGGGGACTGCTGCGCAAAGGCTCGGAAAAGGCGTTGAAAGCAGCAACGGAGTTGAGGCTGTCTGTTCAGATAAGAAGTCGATGGGGTGGCTTCGGGGGAGACACTACAAGAATAATTGTAGAAAGAATCGCCACGAGCTGGAGGAAGAATATATCAATTAGGAAGGGGGATGGACAAGGTTCCAACGCATAGCAAAAGCCCAGGTTATTACATGCGAAGGGGAGGGCCGTCTTCAGACTCGCGTCTGTCCAGACAACCGTATCCGCCTCATCCACGCGCCCAACACCGTCGCCGATAAACCGAACAACAACGGCGTCTGGAATGATAGGAACGGTCGAACGTTGGGAGGGAGAATTGCTCGACCCAGAAGAAATGTTTTCCCAGAGATGAGGAAGGAGTCGTGACGGGGATCTGAAGCGGATTTCAGTCATCAGTCAATAAAGGAGACTTGAAATGAGGATCACGAGCTTTGACACCAAAATGAATTGCGACCGGGGGATCGAGGGCTGCACGGAAAAGTTCGATTACCAGCTTGCGATAGCCACGCAACTCATCGTGACGACGCTGGTAAGGAAGAATATCACCTGCTCTCCACGCATCGGAGGCGCAGAACCACTCCGCTTCCATTCCGATTGCCCGTTTGTCCGAAGCCCGACCTTTGCGGAGGAGCACAAAGCCGCCGGGGGGCTCGCTCAGCTCATCGTTGCGGTCATACCCACGTTCCAACGAGGCCACAATTTCTCGAGGTCGATGAAGCGATTTTGTACGATAGAGTGACAGATAGAACGTGGGGGAGGTTTGGCAACTAGCTGAGTTTGCACGACGTTAACGACGGGATCGATGGCTTGGTCGCATACAAAAGCCCAAAGCAGCTTCCACGTTTCTTCAAGACGAGGATCTGCAAGGGTGGCGGCGGCGAGGTGCAGCAGAAAGGACGGCGGAAAGGTACGGAAGAACCAGAGGGACAGATGAGGTTGATGAAACGAGCGAGAGCCTCGGAATCGAGACCGGCTTCCTCAGACTCGGACAGGTGCTCAGGAGCGCGCACGGCGAGCTGGGCGTGCAAAAAGGCCCAGCCCGCGGCATCGACGGCATTGAGACGGGCGGCTTCCTCGCGGTGCTGAACGTACGCCAGCAATGCACCCTGTTGAGACCTATAGCTAGCAACCTCTTCATCCGATAGACCATCGGGCGCGCTCTCACGACGAGGTTCGAGCTAGGGGCAGTAGAGGTGCTGGAGGGGTCAACATGGTCATAGCCGCACCAAGGATTTAGAGGTCGAGCGTAGCGAGAAAAATTGGAACGAAAAAAGATGTGCGAGGTTTGGCAGGAGGAGAGTGCAAGGCGGGCCTCGGGAGGGCTGGGAAAGAGGTCGGAGGTCACGGGAAAGCCGGGGGTGCGGACTAAGGCGGAAGCTGCCTGCATTGTTCCAAGCAATGAGGACGGCTCATAGAACGGAAGAGGGAGAGTTGAGCGGTACCACTGAGTTGTGAAAGACAGGGGTGACGAGGTGCTGAGGGTTGACAAGGCAGAAAGCTTGTTGCCGTCGTCCTAGCAAATCATAAGCTTAAAAAAAGGGACGGAGGGGCCAGAATTTTGTAA
Organism: Lyophyllum semitale; assembly: GCA_018851285.1. NCBI lineage: Eukaryota > Fungi > Basidiomycota > Agaricomycetes > Agaricales > Lyophyllaceae > Lyophyllum > Lyophyllum semitale. The sequence continues at coordinate 8,029 of JABCKH010008056.1, read as the reverse complement.
CCCTGCGGTGCAGGACAGACATCCCTGGTGAAAGCAAGGTTTAGAAGGCGGAGACGTAGAAGAACGTAAACGACTCACTCGATGGAGTCCCTCGCGGAGCGACCGTTCTTCGTCTCCGGGGGGCGTAAGCAAAAAGCAAGGGATAGACGGGGGCCGCCTAGAACGGCAGTTCCTAAGTTCTTCGGGAGTCGGGAATGGGCAGTAAAATACATACCTTCTAGAGAGAGCGGCAAAACCTATTGAGCGCTAACGGGGGAGTTCCGAGGGGTTTGCGGAGCCTCAACCTCAGGAACGGCGGGAGGGTGGATAAGGTCGTACCCGCCGGACGTTGACTGGGAAGAAGTTCAAAGGGTCAGTTGAGGGGGCGAGACTCCGTCGGTATCAGGGAACAAGTCCGTGACGGGGAAACGCCAACGTCCAAGTTGCACTCCCAACGGCTGGGGACCAGCCGTAAAAGGTAGGGGCACCGGAGGAGGGGCAGAAAAGTCGAAGTTGAGACTTTAAACAAGTATACTAAGAGGCGAGGCTTACCCAATCACCAAACCAACCCCAAAACGGCCCACGTCGCGTCCCTGACAGCGACACGTCGAGGTCAAACCCCCGAGCTTCCAGCTCGGTTGCCACGGTCCTGACCTCTAAGTTCGGACGCAGCTACAGCCATATTTCTAACGGCTTGAACAGGTACCCTTCAACTTTACATAGTGAGTATTGACAAGGCGTTGTTCAGTTTTCAAACTCACGAGTTTAAACCCCCCAGGACTCAGTAAAAGGGAGAATTCCAGGACGGTGACGAAATACCGGTAGCATGCCAACCCACCAACACAGACGCAGGGGGAGGTTTGTGTTTACGCGGTTTTGGTTGGGCAGAGTTGCTAATCACGTCCACTAGGAGCGAAGACCTGGAGCTTTCCATAACTGTCCCGTACGTCATCGATCGGCAGGCAGCGCTGGAGGCCGATGCCCCCCCCCTGTGCCGAATTTACTATTCGGAGTCACGTCTTGTACAGATGCCTCCAAAAGCATTCGGAGAAGTAGGCGATATTTTTGTCCGCCGGCTACCGTTGGGATTGTATTTCAAGAGCAGTGCAACTCAGTGGTCTATTGTCCGGTGGATGGATGATCCCAGAGCACTCCACCCAGATAATCTCCGCTACCACCTACGCCAGCAAGCTAGAGGCTTATTTGAATGGACACAAGTTATAGGGCAGCAGGGGGGGGCAGTGGGGTTGAACATGACCGATGTAATGGTTAAAAAGTTCTTCAACCTCCTTGATAGGGCGAAGGGAGTACCTGGTTCTAGTGCCCACAACCCACTGGATCTCACTGGTCTCTGAAGGATGCGGTGGAAGGGTGGCCACCAGTGGAGAAACAGTGATCGACGACGTTTGAGGTTTTGAGTTGTAAATATACTGCAATATCGTTTAAAAAAGACCCTAAGGGAGTACTTGAGAGCGATAGCCTACGAAGTTTAGCAAGTAAAAGGGAGTGCCCTGAGGGGACTCCAGTGCAAACGAGCCCCCGTCACATGCATTTGGCGGCAAGAACTCGCAAAACGCCCTAAGTCTCCCCGTCGTACGCGCAAGAACGGGAGTCAGGGTTGAATCACAGCAAAGCAAGGGTTAAAGTTAACGAGACAGACGCTCACAAGGGTAAAACAACAGAGGGAAGTTAAGGTCAATAGCAAAGCCAATTTTTGAGGAACGTATTTAAAGTTCACAGCAGCTTAAAAACAAGTCAAACAACATTTACTATTGTGATATCTACTTCTGTGGTGGAACAGCTAAGGACGTTTGCATTGCGCAAAAGAAAGTTAGCGAACGCGAGCAAGCGAATTGGCTAGTTATACTTATTTCGGGACAGAAAGAAGCTGTTGAGAAAACTTGAACCGGTGAAGTGGTCTAGCAAGTGCATCAACGGTCAAAAGGCGGGGATAGCAATGGTATTGAACGGAAAGGAGAACGTAGAGATCAAAAACGGAATCCATCAAGAGCAGAGTACTTAGCGACGCGTAAAGGCAAGGCAATCGGGAAGTCAATAACAGCTTCAACTTTGTGGTAGGCTGGTGTCGGGCCTTCGTCAACGACGAGAAGAGATATTTGAAGGCTAGGCGAAGAAACAACTTGTTGAATTCGGGATCGGAGTTACCAGCTTGTCGGCAAGGTGACGGATCGAAGTCGGCGACATCGAATAGGTCCACGTCGTTGTCGACGGTACCGTGCTCGAGTAGGTCTTGTAATGTGAACGCAGTCTTCACCGTCATTCCACGGCACTTGACTCTCCCGACGACGAGTGTTGAGGGGTAATCCCGGTGGGTATTCCGTGGGGAGCGGAACCTAGTAAAGAGAAAAGAACGTCAGTAGTACGGCGACGCGCACCAACGCCGTCAGCGTCCGACCAGTCGCATTCGGCGCCAGTCGGCCTTCAGCCTCTCTCCGGACTCAGAATTGTCGCTACGGCCCAGGAGTCAAGGGTTGTATGACAGACCGTCGTTGGTAACAATAAGAGGGACCGGAGAACGTAGCAAGGGCTTGCGGTGATCAACATTGAGTTCGTGCGCGGGGGTACAGCTCAATCTCGGGAACCAGCATCGTCTTTGTAGAACGCTACGTCGGGGCCGCTGTTCGCGAAGTCGTCCGGGGAGGAAGAGACCGGTTGGGAATCTTCGGGCGGGTTCCGAGGACGGGAGAGTGCCTTGAAGGCATTGGGTGACACGACCGGTCCGGAACAAATGTTGAGGCCACCAGCAGCCGCAATAACCTCGTTGCCTTCACTGATCAGACCGAGGAGGGCTTCGTCAAGGGGAACGCAGCTCGACGGCGAGTTCGGGGGCTCGTCTTGAGTGCGAATTGATGGGAGGTTGAAGCGATCCGTATCCAGGTCAAAATCTTCTTCCGTACAGTTGTCGTTAATGCCAGAATTGTCTAGAGGGGGAGGACGGCGGGGTTGAGATTCGGGAGTTGTCCTGAGCGTTCTGAAGGGATCGGAAGTCGAGACCGTTGATTTCCAAGTCAGAACGGTCTTCCGTACAGCCGTCGCTGGTGGAGTCATCTTCTGAACTGTTGTCGAAGTTAAGAGTGAGAGCGCCACCTTCCGCACCAAACAACCAGGGGGGGGGGTCTGCGTTATTGCGATCTAAAAGGCCTAGAGTTGAGTCGTCAACGTCCGTACGATCTCGGGAACGAATAGCACGACCTGTCTAAAACGTCAACGGGTTCGAAATCGATACCAGGAGCGACGTACTCAACATCTACGGGATTCCCGAGACCCAGAAACTCAGTGCCTTCGTCGTTGTATCCTTCGTGTTCGTATACAGCTTCAAGCGACGTACTTGTCCACGTAGGTGTCGCAGTTCGGGTGTCTTGTACTTGCAACAGCGGCAGAAAATGGCTTGGCCTATTGAGTCTTCGATGCGTTCGAGTACCTGAGTGCCATTGATCGGTTGGTCGAAAGACCATCCGAAACGTTGGGAATTTGCGGCGGGAGGTCAAAGGCAGGGCGCGGATCCGCGTAGCACGTGAAGCGTTGAAAAACGTGTCTAAGTCGAGGATCGGGATTCGGATTGACATAGTGCAGTCGATGGAGAGATCAACGAAAGAATTGTGAGGTGAGAGGTGGCCGTAAAGCATGGCGGGGTTGGAAAGCTCGTTGGCGAAGTGTTGTCGACAGGGATGGACGTTGGGTGGTGGAAATTCGGACGCGCAGCAGTGCGTAGGCTAGGAAACGAACGATGAGCGCGGGAGACAGCGAAGAAGCACGTACCTTGTTGGCCTACGGACTGAATCAGAAGCAAACCTGAAAACCGAAGTAATCAGCAAAAGATACGGTTGGCACCTTCGGGAAGAATTTCGAACCTCGTGGGAACCAGGGGTTCAAGAGGGGGCGAAGGAGAAACGAAATGCCAATCCTCCTGCAGTGGTCACCGCTGTGGTAGAACAGATGTCTGTGTGAGGAAAGGGAGCCTGGTCGTCTCCCCACCGAAGAGAATGCCGTGCGAAGAATAGAGATCTGTAACACGCAACGAAGAAAGAACGTCCGTGTGTGAATGTGAAGAGAAAAGAGCTAACCAAGGCTGGACCATATCGGAACGAAGGAATAAAATATGTAACCTATCGGTAGCCTATCTGAGTTGAACTTGTTCAAGTTGTGCACAGCGGTGCGTGCGCAGTGGTGCCTTAGTAGTCGTACGCGGTCAACGAAAAGCGGATTGATGGGCGGACTCCTAAGTAGTCTTACGCAGTACAAAAAAGCTACGTTGCTACGAACGCGTCACAAAACGAGGCTAAGGAAGGCGGATAAAGAATAAAATAAAGTCAGAGAAGACGTCGAAGGAAGCCCGGAACGACTCAGGGAGCACGGACCTACGCTGCAACGTGCCCCCGTCTGAACGTGCGTTTGGCGTGACCCGTGCGTGTCGTGCCTCAACCCTACCACCCAGCCATTGAAGTTGCCATTATATCCTCCTGGTCCAATCCAATCTAGAAAAGTATCGAAAGTATACGTATAAAATACGTGAAGCGAGGAAGAGTGTGGAAATAGGATGTTTGTAAGTAAAGAGATTGTCTTCGGAGGACTATCAAGGGTAGAGGTAGACCTTGTATGCAGTAGGTGATGATCACGGTGGGTACCTGTAGAATAGAATATGGACAAGATATTACTGTAAGTACGGAACAGCTGGAGGCGTAGCCTCGAACGGTGGTCTGCATAAAAGCGATGTCAGCGTTGAAAATCGTGAGCAGATTACTCCACTCCGCCACAACAGCGATAGCAGCAGAGTCTGCAAATTGAACTTACCTCGCTGCACAAAAGACAGTGCAAGTGCTCCAATTATTTAAGCCTCGGGATTAGAGTCCCTAGACTTGCCCTCTTTGCTCAAGGGGTGAGTTGTTGAGCACACTGTGCAACGTATATCAGATTCCAAGGAAAGAGCAGCAGGGCTTGTGCACTGCTCTGGAGTATCAGCAGGATACGCAAGTAAAGTGTACTTCAGGAGAGATCCTGAGCCATCCAGGGGGGATTTGGTGCAAAAAATGCTGGAGCTCAAGGACATTGGAGTTCCAATGGGTAACAATAAGAGGGGAATCTGGAGGGTTTGTGTTGGGGAGCAAGGGAACGTACTAGGGTGGGTGAGTGATCAGTTGGGGGGCTAAAACTTCACTCTTAGAAATGGAAGCTTACAGGGAAGCTGAAGCGGGGGGTTTCAGGTGGTCACTGCCAGGGGAGACAAAGGGTGAACTTGAAAGCCGTTCAAACTGGTAATCACTGGCAGATCCTGCCGTTTTAAGTTGAAGCCAGGGCCCGAGTAACCACCACTGATCGCGTACTACAGGGTAGCTAAAGCTTGTCTGAGCCACCTTACCTTGAGGATGTGGAATCGATGCAGCTGGGGTGCAGCCACCGGTTTGTCCGAGGGTGCAAACTCCGATATACCGTGCGTCTTCGGAGAGGTGTGGGTCGTTTTTGAACCTGAGCACTGGGAAACGCGAATCCAACACAGCTTCAGTTGCGACGTGCTCCTGAGATAGCCTTCGCAAAAGATTTCCAAGTCACTGGCTGGGAGGGGGTTGTCAAGTGGCAAATCTGAGTTCTACTTTTTACGTACGTTGAGTAGCAGGTGAAAATTGTTAAAGGGGTCGTATACGCGATAGCACGCCATCCCACCGAGCCCCTAAATGGAATCAACCAGAAGTTACAAATACAGTGTTTTTTTCTTCTTTCAAACGAGGGCTTCTGGTGTAGAAGCCAACGGATATAACATATAAACTGCGCCAACGATCACGCCTCTACATCCTGTGGCTGAAGTTGACTTGCACAGCCTTGATGTACGCGTAGCTGTCGCAGACATCAGCATCTCTCTCGTTAGACAATACAGATAAAAAAAGGGCTTACTGATGCAGGGCGTACTCGCCGAGACCGTGACCAATGCCAGACTGCTCGCAGCCAAGCCTTACGCTGAACGGAAACACCATTATCAAACAGTGTTTTTGAAACGATGTGACGCGGGGTAGGTACGCACGAGCGTCATTTGCCTGCTTGAGGATGTCCTCTTCGTCTAGAACTTGACGACGACACTGACAAGCCCAAAGATCTCCTCGTGGACGATTGTTCGTTAAGATCGTCCAATTGATGAAGTAGCCTTCCGTGTCGAAGTGGTCGCACCAAGGTGCACCGCTGCGCCCTCTTTCTTGCTGGAGCCGATATAGATCACGACGCGCTGCGTACGAAAGTAAGCGTCTGCAATGTGTAGAGAAAGCCTGGGGAGGACTCACATTGCATTGGATTTGAGAAATTTGCAGGCCGGGTCGGCGTCGGCGCCGAATGGATCGTCAACCTCGATCGGCCATCAACCTCTTGAGGAACTCTTCACGATGCCGAACTGCACGAAGATAGACGAGCCGGAGCAGGCCTGGTCGTGGTTCCAGCTGAAGCACTGTCAGCTGAAGTACCTCTAGCAGAAGTGGTAAACATACAAGATGCCGTGGGCGGCTCCGTCAACGCCCTGCTCGAGGTCCGCACCTCTTGCCACCGAGCTAAAGCGTCGCCTGGAGTTTTCTCTTTATGGAGGCCCTAGTGACCTTACGGGTGACGAGCGTGCTGCCCATCATGAGGAGAATCTGCGGGATGTGCCGGTGAGCGCTGATCGCGGCGCCGACGAAGTTGCCGTAGCCAGCGAAGACATTGATGACGCTGATCGGGAAGCTGGTTTCCTTGATGAGGCTACCCACGGTCTGCTACCCGTGTCCCCGCTGTTGGGAAGATTGCTCGCGTCCCCGCTCGTACCTTGCTTTGATCCTCCGTCTGGCCCGTGAGCGAGGCCTCTCCACACCTCCCGCCTGGTGAAAGTCAAACACTGGCAGCGGACGCGCTGGGGCGGCTGGTGGCAGGACTGCAGGCACATGCATTGGCATCTGCGGCATCGACATCTCTGGAGTGGGTTGGGGCTCCTGGTGGTTAGAGAACTGCAGCGGCGGGTGCAGGTTCTAGTACCGGTCGCACCTCCTGACAAGAGTTGCTGGTCGCTCTGGTGGCGGCGGTGCTGCTGACGTTGAAGTACGACCCCATGCCCGCGCCTGCGAGGCCCAGAGGGAGCGTGTTAAGTTCCGGTGTGGATGGCTCGGCGATGAAGGGAGGCGGGCTCGGTGGGCGTTCAGCAGGAGTGGTTGTCCGCGTTGTCAGTCACGCGTTGGGCTTTCAAAGGAGGAAGCGCGGCCCGGCGTTCGAGGTGTGGTTTGCAGCTCGTCGGGGTGTTCCACGTAGTTCCGCATTGAGAGAGCGTCCTCGGGGCGACGGCGTGCGGCGTGCTGGAGAACCTGGGCGGTCTGGTGGGGCTGCGGGCGCGGTCGGAAGGTAGGGCGATCGTTGGGGTCGACGCGTAGATTCGGAGGCATGTGACTTCGATTGGTATTTTGAGATCCAGGCACAACCTGACGTAAGAATGTCCCAACTGAGTATAGCGCCCCGACCGCCGTCCGCTCACGGAGACTAATTTGGGCATGTCAGCATCACGTCGCTTTGCGAAGGTTGAACCGTCGAAGGCCGCAACGTGGATTTGTCGTGGAAGCCTCAGAAGCCAATTCGAAGGCCAACCACCGGCAGCAAACAGCGTGGTGTTGTTGGAAATTTGCGGAATATAGAAATTTATGTAAATATAATTTGTTCGTCCTCCCGCCAGCAACCCGCTGTCAGTCCTGGATGCAGGTGTCTTCCCTGTGCTTTCAGTCGAGAGTCTCATAACCTCAGATATATCTTGTCTTGCGGCACTCTGGAGGCCCTGTGTTGTCCTTGATCGCGGTGCGCGGTGCGCGCTTAGTTATCCCGACGTCGGCGCGACGGCGCGTCACAGCGGGCAAAATTAGAAAATCAAAATCAAAATCTCGCCCTATCTCTGAGCAGTGAGCTCAGACGTGAATCGAACAATTCTGAAGGTACAGTATTGGCACAATAATGTGCATAAGCATTATACCGGCAGCACTACGCATGACGAGGGAGGCGGGCTGACGCCGGGCAGGGATGCTCCAGAAAGGACGCCGCT
>JABCKH010008055.1:0-15458 GCA_018851285.1 Lyophyllum semitale | reverse complement strand
TCATGGGCCACAACGACTACGCGTCTCATGGTATAACATTGCCTGGTAAGCTTCCATCAATGATCATATGAATTCTCGATACACCTGAGCTGAAAGGCTGAATAGCGTCCTCAAGCGTTAACAATCAGTGGACATCTTTCAACCCAGTCTTTCCCTGTATTCTTCAGGTGCGTATCTCGCGCTGTTTGCATTTCCCTGTAATGTTAACTCATTTATTCATCCTAGATGCATTCATTCGTATGACGGTCACCTCCGTTCTCGCCAACTCCGAGTTCTTGAGCTCTCCATTACCTTACTCCCTTCCGTGCGGTGTCCAGGAAGCCATTTGTTACCTGGCCCAAGGTCTACCGCGACCGATCGGCTTTCGAACCCAAATCCACCTCCCAAACTGCACAAGGGCTATAGAGACGTCAAAAGTAAGTACATTCGGCATTCTCGATATATTGACTTCCTGCTAAACCTGGCCTTTTTCATCCAGCCACCTAACACGGAAGAGATAATAGTCACTTCGGACAAGCTTGAGTGCGCGATGTTTTCTTTTTTTTTGGGAGGTACACCTGGGTACGGTCTCGGTACCCCATACACTGTTTTCAAACCTTAACAAAATCCCATTGTCCAGGAATATGGCATGAACTTCTTGAACCGAGCGCGCTAGCAACCTACAGAAACAGGACCTCAGCACTCAGTCTCGTCGAGTCTTCAACAGAGCCAAGTGAGTCTGGTTCATCGTTGCCGACTATCAAATCTCTCAATACTCCATCACTCCAGAGTCCAGCCAATGCCTCACCCTTCTGGCCCAACGAAGGTGGGATGAGATATATCGAATAGAGCTCCCTGGAAATCCATCGCCTGTGGTTCACCGACTTCCCGGCGCCTGTGAAGGATTCGATAGGGTGGATTCACGTTCCCGCGACCTTTTGAGCTCGACAAGCATCCAAACGATGTTTTCCAGTCGACGTGCGTACTGTTGCATTGCGCTGTCCGAACGACTGGTCTTTACGCTTATCGACATGCAGGCTTGGTTTGTATGGCAACGCACTAGAGCTATGCGGTATTTTCCATAGAACAAATTCGCGCCCCATTTACTTCCCTCGGTCCCAAGGCGTGAGATCCCATGCACCGTTGTCTAGCTCTACCCAATTTTAATGCTATTCAGTACACAGTAAGTAATTCTTTGGTACTTTTTCAAGCTATCCCATCATTATGGCCATCTCAGTGCTGCTGAGGTTCCTCGCATGGACCAACACATCGAATTCGACGGAAGTTCTAACAGAAAAGGATTTAATGCACCGTTCGTAGCCTTTGTATTACACTTGCCTTCAGGTGCTGATGTTGTGTGGACAGACGAAAGAGAAACAAGCTCCCCGGAAACAAGGTGTCCCTCGAAAGTACGCTTTAGAGGCGAGTGCTTTGTGTATCGAATAACAGAACAATCACTTCAACTGATATTCTACGTTAGGTTCAGCCTCAGGCCCTCATTGACCTCCTCCTTCACCCTCGTCAGGCCGCAAGCTCAGGCTCATCTCGGACCGCCGTACCAGAACTATACCTCGCTGCGTATCCTTTTGCATCGTTCTATCATCCTTCGCGAATGTTCGAATAGTATTCATGAAGTCATCTACAGAGGTGTGCCACGAGAACTTGGGTTAGTCTTTCAGAATCTCGTAGCGGCCTATACATATCCTTAATGGTTATTGCTAGGATAAAATGCTTGATGTATTTATACTTTTTTTTTACCTTCTCGATGAACCTCCTACTTCGACAAGCGAACCCTTATTCCTGCCGCCTGCTGCGCTGCGGGAAAGTAAGAAACAGGCAGAGCCTGCTAAGGAGGGATCCTTGCTGTCACAATAAACACGCCACAGCTTGGCGGGGGGAGGAGCTCAGCAGAAACAAAAGAACAATACATTGTCGTTTCGTTGTCGTTTCGTTAGGAATACAGCTATAAATGAAGGCGCACACACCGCTCCTAAAAGCCTCAAATTGCTTAGGGTCCCCGATTTGAAAACAAGGCTAAATAGACATTCCCCACCTAGACGTTCTGTACTAAGGACCAAATCTACTCGAGGTGCAGAGTTTCCAAACCAGGAATAGCGGCTCGTAGAGCAGCTTCACATGCCACGACTCGGTCTACACAGAGTCGAGAGGTGGGTTTAGCAGTGAAGCAGCACAACCTCCATCCAACGTAGTCATAGTTACCTAGGGCTTCAGAAAACTATAATGAAGAATCAGCTTTCATCAGACTAGGAAGGTCGAATCCTTGCTCACTTGTACTACGGGCATCATAACATCCGAGGAATCCTTGGAGCTGAGCGCTTGGTATGTCAAACAAAGCCGTTTGAGCCCAGACAATTTCACCGCCAAAATAGCCAAGAGTGGGGGACTAAGAAACTCGACGGTCAAATCAAGCTTCTTCAAGATATTCCGGTTGCTGAACGTGCTGACGAGAGTGTCAACATCGCTGTAGGATAATTCTTTATGTTGTAAAGAAAGGGAGGCGAGGGAACTTTCGAATCGATGGAGGTATCTTGTAGTTTGGTGAATCATGTCGGGAAACCACTCCAGTTGAAGGTTGAGCCCCTCGAGGTTGTTCAGCCGAACTTGGAAAAATCCTTGTTCGTACCACTCGTCTGGTGTGGAATTTGAGCAAAACTGGATCGAACCTAAGTGATAGTAGATTGGCCATCGAGATATATGGAGGGAAAGCTGGTGGAGCTGCTGTGCATGCACCTGAAGGACGTGTTCGAGACCAGACCCATCTGACTGGAGCATGCTGATAAATTCATATGAAAGCCCGAATTTGTCGAGGTGAGGAAAGTGACGCAATCGAAGCAAGAGAGGTGAAGTTTTCACGTTGTAACTTCCACCACGATCAATATGGAGAGAACGCAGAGTCTGGTGATGGTTATTGATGAATGGAGCAAAGAGCTCAAGCACGATAGATCTGTCGTCTGTCGTTTCAAATCCGAGCCACAAGGCGATGCGTAAGTCTTCGAGGGCAGGGAATACCGTCGAGGGCGATATAGCTCGGGAACAACTTTCCATTGGAAGATCGAGTGTCAGGCTTCGCAGTGTGTTGCCAAACGTAGCCCACCCCGCTGTGACGATGGGTAGATATGGCATGATATTCAGCAACAACGACGGATGCAGTTCAAATGAGGTCACCCCCGACAGGTTCCGTATCAATTTAACCAGCTTCTTGACTATTTCTGCGATTTTCGTGTGATCACGGGCACGTTGGCTGAACATCCTCGTAATTATTCCTTTCCTAGTATATCGCGTTTTGTAGATTCTTGCTGCAGGAAAAGATAGATATAGCGTGCGGACGTGTTGCGAGGGTATCGGATGCCTGTAACAAACTCCTGCGTGAGGGTGATGAGAAGTTTCAAACAGGATGCGCTCACGATATTCGATCAATATGTTTCGACCACCTGTCGAGGTCATCATACGGCCAATAACTCATAAATTTTACAAAACCATCCCGGTACTTTGATTCCATTGCGAGGTAAAAGAAGGCACGGTTCACAGAATATAGCGCTTGAAGGTGGCCGAGGGATAGATAGCTGGCTACCTCTCGCCATATTTCGAATGGGAGATCTGCGCCCATGTTTTCTGGCAGGAAGTAGCGCACAGCAGTTAGTTTACACGCAGTATAATATCAAGGGAAGTCACCTCAACAAAGGCTACGCCATAGCAGGAGGGTCACGGTGGATAGAGGATCAATTGGAGGGCAAGCTTTTGGCAAGTTTGACGGATTGCGAGCTATTGCGAGCTATGTATTGCCTTGATGGCATACAAGCGTAAACACAATTCACCAATTTGCACCAGGAACTGTTTTTTGCTTCACCCTGTAGACTTTTACAAGAAAAGAGAAAGAGCGCGCGATTACCACTGCACCGCCCCTCCCGTCCGTGTACGCCGTGACAAATCCCAATCTCCCGAGCTATTTTCCCTCGGAGAAAGGTCTAATAATCTTAAGTATTTCTTCTGACTCGGAGTTTGTGTCCTGTCGCGCGTTGTCATAACAGGAATTGAGGGGGGGAAATTGTTATCTTTTCCCTTCGAACTAGAAGCCTCGACCGCCCTGGAATCGTCGTTGACCAAATGGACATACTCGACTCAGATTTTCCAACTAAAAACCGAATCTACTCGAGGATGAGAGTTTTCAAACTTGGAATGGCGGCTCGGAGAGCAGGTGCACATGTTTTTAGGTCTACACGTGGACGGGCAGGGAGACAAGTGGGGCGAGCAGTGAAGCAGCAGCACTTCCACTCAACATAGTTATAATTCCGTAGGGCTTCGGAAAACTATAGCGAAAAAATCAGGCTTCATTCAACTCGCGAGGTTAGATAGTTACTCACTTCGCGCTCCGGCGACATAACCCAGGAGGAGCGCTTGGAGCTGAGCTGTCCGTATGCTAAATGAAGCTTTTCGAGACCCGGAAATTTTCCAGCCAAAAGGGCTAGAAGTTGGGGACTAAGATAGTCCACGGAGAAAGTGAGTCGCCTTATGGTATTCCGGTTGGTGAAAGCGTTGACGAGAATATCAACATCGGAGTATTTTAAATAGCGCCAATGTAAAGCAAGGGAGGTGAGGGAACCATCAAACTGATGGAGATAACTGGTAGTTCGGTGGATGTCTGAGAACAGCTCTAATCGGAGGTCGAGAATCCTGAGCCTCCTGAGTTGGACTTGTAAGAATCCTTGTCTGTACCACTCGCCAGCGGTGGGTGCTAAGGGGTAATACCTCTCTCCAAAAATATGAAGAGAAAGTTCGTAGAGCTGCTGCGCATGCAATTGAAGGATGTGTTCGACACCAGAGCAGTCGGACTGGCGGGCGTTGATATGATCGCACACGAGGCCGAAGCTAACCAAGTGGGGAAAGTGACGTAGTCCAAGCAAGAGAGGCGACAGTGTGAGGGGGTAGCCTCCCCTACGATCAATACAGAGAGAACGCAAGGTCTGGTAATGATTGTTGATAAATGGAGCAAAGAGCTCAAGCAGGATAGAGCTGGTGTCTGTCGTGCAAAATGTGTTCGACAGTTTGATGCTTAAGACTTCGAGGGCAGGGAATACTAACGAGGGGGAGATAGCAAGGAGACAGCCTTCCATTGGAACGTCGAGTGTCAGGGTTTGTAGGGTGTTGCCGAACGTAGCCCACCCCGCTTTGATGATGGGCAAAAACGGGGTGATGTCGAGTAACTGTGACGGATGCAGCTCCAACGAGGTCACCCCTGACAAGGTATGCATAAAATGAACCACCTTCTTGATTGTTTCCGCGGTTGTCGTACCAGAGAGGGCGCGTCGCTGGAATATTCTCGTAAGTATTCCTCTCCTAGTGGGTCGCATGATTCCCACAGGAAAAGATAGATACAGTGTGCGGATGTATTGGGGGTAACTGTAACAGAGATCTGGGTAAGGGTCGAGAACTATTCGAGGAGACTGAAGAAGCTCACGATAGGCAATCAATACGTTTCGCCCACCGCGCTAAGTCCCGGAATGAAAAGTAACCCTCAAGACGTACAACGCGGTACTTCGCTTCCATTGCGAGGCTGAAGAAGGCACGATTGAGCGAATGCAGCTGTTGAAGGCGGTCGAGGGGTAGATAGCTCGCTATTTCTCGCCATAATTCGAATGGGAGATCGGCGGTCATGATTTCTGGTAGGAAGCAGCACACAGCTGTCGATCCGCCCTGCCAGAACAATATAAAGCAAGTCACGTCGAGAAAGGCTGTACCATGGCAGTGGCATCAGCAAACTTGACAAGCAAGCTACTTGATGCTATAGATCGATGTACATACCTCCAACAAGTTCGTGTTAGAGAGTAAAGAGTCATCTGCACACATAGTACACTTCCTATAAGATCAAATCAGTATAAACGCACAGACTACATGATAGGCCCAAACCATCTACGTCAACTCTTTCCACACTACTACTGTGTGGGTTGACAAGATTCCTCAAACGCGTGAGCGTGCCGAAACCCAAGCCGTGTGCCTATATGGGGTCCCTGTGGAACAGCGCTCTCTGTCAGACCATAACTACACCGAGTCTCACCGAGTTCACCACAAACTGACCGGCGTCGCGACAGCTGGCAGGATCCGAGTTACAGTACCTGTCGGACTCGAGAACGAGAACATAAGTTTGCTGGCTAAACTTCTTCTGTCAAACATGGGGAGCCTCTATGCAAGCCGTTTGGCTTTGGAGGTTACTTAAAAGCCACTATATAGTTCAAGGTCTGGTTCAAGTGTTGTGTTTGACAACGACAGCGAGAAAGTACGTATTTGCGCATATTAGGATCCAGCGCCCTCGCTTTGAGCTCCCTTTGCGAGTCCAGATCTTTGCCACCGTCCTGCTCTGTCGTCGCGCTTCGCTCTAGGCGGCATACGTTCGTACGCGCTTCATCATTCATGTGACATAACAGATATGCGTCCAAGAGTCTCCAAGGGTCCATGATAGGATTTTGAAGCCGTCGTCAGCTTGCATATTAGTGATTACGGCATCACCACTGTCAACCACCAGCACGAGTTATCACCACGGTAGGCTTTGAAGTATATCATAATGTAGGAACGGTACGTGAACCTTTTTTACAGAGCGTCGGCGTTACGTTTATCTCGTTCGTTAGATCTGCACAAACGCATGATGCGTTGAGTTCGACGCCACACTAACTCAGATCCTCGCGACTTTATTCAGTCATACAGTTCTCTCTCATTCTTGATCCTAGCCCCAGCTTCTCCAGCCACAAGCGATAAAGGTATGTTCCATCTGTAACCGTTATCGTCACACTCATTTCTGATTCGCTGTGAGGAAAGATAGTCTCGCTGGCCTTTCAACCCCAACTGGTATGTGGAGAGACTGACGATACGTCGATGCCCGTAATCTGTGCTTCATCTCGGGCTGTGCAGGGCCTCGGTAGCAACTGCTTTTTCTCTCTTTCCAAAGACGAGTTCGTTGGAAAATCAAAATAGACTTCCCTAAAAATGCATCCTGCTACTCAAATGCCTTCAAAATCCGGTATGTTCCTAGAAATCTATACACAGATTCGGTTCTGGGTGGCGCTGTTCTGTCCGTAGCCCGCACTGCAGCCCATGCCTCTAAAATTATGGCGACGCGGCTAAGGTGCGAATCCGTCGGAAATGCAGTAGTTGATCATGAGCTATCCAAGGAGACCACTTCTGGGCGAAGGATAGATAGATCGAAAAGCTATCGAATTTTACCAAGTGAAACGCTTCCGCTGATGCGAGAATATTAGAGGGAAGATGGTGAGAATCAGAATCTGATCCGGCGCGATGCTGGTGCAAGATCCAAGCAAGTTCCTCAAGCTTCTCGCAGGAGGTAGTACCGAACCGGCGAACACTACCCTAGCCTACCTTTGTCCTCGCCCGCTTCAGCAACGCTTGAGGAACACTGCAACTCACTCACGTGCTAGTTTGGCTGTGCGTAATCACTAACAGCGTCACGCGTTCACTGATGACAGGTCCAATACTGAGTGCGATGCAAGCGCCGAGCAAGGCTTGTGTTGTCTTTATGCCACTATCATGGAAGCCCAGCTGCCCAGACCTCCCTCACCACATCCAGCCCCATCCTTTGGCAGATCCAATCACAGTATTGACAACAATGCCCACGCAGGCCGCTTGAACGCACCTGCCATGTTCCCATTCGACTATCCAGTAGTTTTCAAAACACATTTTGATGAGTTATCTCATTATCTCACGGCGTATCTTGCAAAAGGTTAGTCTGTTACACATTGTTGGGGCGAATATGCCTTATGGGACGTCATTCAATCTTAGCCCCGTTGGATGTACGCTCGAGCGCCCGAAAAAAGCTTGTCCGGCTCACCGTTAAACAGTTCTACGAACTCTCGACTGACGTATATGATGAAGTAATGCGGCGGCGGGATGAATCGACAGGTATCAAAACTCCTCTGATCAGATGAAATTTGAATCTCTTATAACTGGACGAATTGCAGTTCCATTTCTCCCACTCCGACCCGACTTCCATCCAAAGCGAAATCAAGCACGCCAGAAACTCGCCACGCTACCCATTGCCCGTTTTGAGGACCTCTCCGGCGATGTTCATTTTGAGTTATCCCGACGATATCCCGAGTTCAAGGAAGATCTTAAGGATCTCGCCCATGTTACTCCAGGTCTATTGGCTCTCAAGGTATCTGGTAGCCAAAGTTTGCCAGTCGGACTGCCTATTAAGCTGAATTCACTTGGAATTCACAGGCAGCGAGGCGAGTCGGGCCCCCGGAACCAGGCGTCCACGCGCGGCGCATTCGAAGCTCAGACCCCGGCGACCCAGGGGAGAAAATGAGGAGAGAGTACGAATTCAAGATCGCCGCCATGCAATCACAAATCACGAGCCTGCAGCGAGACTTGGGAGATGCAGGTGAGCGGCTAGGTCAGAGACGAACACCTACGCCGCCTAGCAACGGAACCAATATACAAAACTTCGACGCCAGTGCTCTAAATGATGATTTTCGGACTAATGGTGCAGATTCCGCCTTTTTCAAGGCTGGACCAACAAGCCTCCAACTCTCGCAACAATCTTCAATTACTCCCTCCAGTATGCCGTCTTGTACATATTTTTCCATCAACTAACAGCTTTCTCAGAAGCCTTGATTCTTGGTGTTCCTGCGCTTCCATCACACGATATTCATGTGGACACTGGGGCTACCTTCCATGGTGTGCCCGGATTACCTGGGGAGGAACCTCCGGAGAATGTCAAGGCGATTGTAGCGCGACTGGCGGCCGTATTTGAAAATGTTGCACGATACAGACAACTCTTGAGCCACAAAGACTCCGAGGCACAGCTAATTCTCAATTCGTTCCAGATGGTAGGTCTGCTTATCTCCTATTTGATCAACTCCATATTGAATGTTGTCGACAGCTTCTCGATATACCCGGATTGCCCGCAAAGTTTAGGCGCAACCTTCTTGTTGCCACCCAAAGACTGTCCACGCGTGCGGGCCTATATCCAATCTGTTTGTCTCTGGATGACGTAGAATTGGCAAGCGAGCACCCACTCGCTGCAGGTAGCTATGCCGACATCTACAAGGGGCGTTATCTTGGCCAGGCTGTATGTTTGAAAGTCATCAGGCTTTATCAGACATCCCAAGTCAACTCGTTCCTCAAGGTATCGCTCTCTGCTCTATGCTGTGCTGTGCTGTGCCTCTGATATGGAGTTTCAACAGCAATTTTCTGCCGAGGCGATCTTATGGGGCCAATTGTCCCATCCCAATCTCCTCCGCATTTACGGCCTCTATCGATACACCGCACGTCCATGCCTTGTCTCGCCGTGGATGGAACATGGCGATGTCAACAACTTTCTGAAAAATCATCCTGACGCAAATCGGATTTTGTTGGTGAGGCGTTTACTACTTGCTATCGATCCTTCCAGCCTAACTATCAGCATGCTTAGGTACTGGACGTTGCATCTGGTATCGCTTATCTCCATGAACACGACATTGTTCATGGAGACTTGAAAGGGGTCCGTTCTTCCTCAACTGTCATCTTTTTCCTTGGCTAACCCAACCGCCAGGCAAATATCTTGATCAGCGACTCCAGGAAAGCGTGCCTCGCAGACTTCGGACTCTCAGCCGTGTCAGATCAGGATATTCTCCACTGGACGTCCCATTCGTCCGCAGCGTCTAAGGGAGGTTCCGTCAGATGGCAGGCTCCCGAGCTGTTCGACACCGATACCGATGATATTGTCCACAATAGCAAACCTAGTGATGTATATGCTTTTGGCTGTGTCGTGTATGAGGTACGGAGGTTGTTATCAGCTTCCTGTCCAGATCTTTCATCAAGAATTAATTACAGATATTCACTGGCAACATCCCATTCTATGAGCTCCCTCGCGACCCCGCAGTCATACGTAAGGTCCAGACAGGCGCACAGCCATCACGGCCACCTGCATCCAGCCTTGCATGGGGACCCTGGGGGTTAACGGAACCGTTCTGGTCGCTGATGCAAGCGTGCTGGAGTGCGGATCCTGATAAACGTCCGAGTATAGCCGACGTCTTGAACCACCGCGATTTGGAAGATATTGTGGATGTCAGACCCGTTGAGGACGACGACAACATTGCTCGTGCACGTTTTAGGGATTCCATGAGCGCTCGGTCAGATCTACCTTCCATAGATGCTATCGCGGCTATTCTGGACGGTCTGGATCCCGAGTTGTAGACCCTCAAGTCGTGACAATTGACCGCCTGTATATTAATTCACCTGGGTCCTACCCTACCAGAAGCAAGATGGGCAGTGTAAGTTGTGAGAACTTAAAGCTGCAAAAAATAAGAATAAATTGTTAACCGCCGTCGCCCTCCAAAGAATGCAAGCATAAATAGCACGAAAGCAACGCAAAAATATCTGAACAGCAAGTACGGGGGCTTCACCAGGTTACACAGACGGTGCCGGCTCCGCGCTCCCTTGTGCTGTAGTAGACGGCTCATCAACCTTCTCCGCCTGAGCCTCTGCTGCGGTTGGCTCTACCGGCTTTTCCTCATCTGCCTCTGCCAGTGCAACCGCCTCTGCCATCGCCTCCACCTCAAGTGCCGTTTCTTCCTCCCTAGTAGACTGCTCAACTACCTCAGCAGCAGCTCCACTCTCCTCCACATCAGAAGTTTTCTCCACCTCTTCCACTTTGCCCCCCTCCTCTGCATCAGCTGGGGCTGCAATAGCAACATCTCCCTCAGCCGAAAGAGAAGCAGAGTCGACCGGAATCGGCGTCTTCTCCGTCTTCTCTCCCTCCGTTTCTGGTTTAGCTTCAGGAACAGCTTCAGGAACAGGAGCGTCCGCCTGTGGCTCATGAGCTTGCGTCGGCTCGGGAGGGGCTGGTGATGGAAGGACGGCGGCTACAACCACATCCGAGATGTCGGCCTCAAGAACGGCGGGCTCCGGCTCAGGTGCAGGCTCAGGCACAGCGTCAGTAGTGGCTGCAGGGGTCGGCAAGGGTTCGGGCTCAGGTGCTGTCGCGGCGGACGTGGGTACGGGAGTGGGTTCTACGTCAGGTTGTGTGGCTGCTGCTGCTGCTGCTGCAGGCTCCTCCGTCTTCGCCTCCTCGGCGGCTGGTGCTGTTACTTCCTCTATGGAGGCCGCTGGTGCTTCCTCGGGGAGGCTAGGCGCAGGGGGAGCAGTCGGCGACTTGATGATAGGTGATTCCGGTAGAGAGTTGTCCTGTAACAGGAATCATCCCAGTCAGTCGCCACACAACATGGCGTTGGTCATGACAGCAGAGCTACGCAAAAAATATAACGTACATCCTCTGGCGTGTCCGCACGCGGCTTCGCAGTTTTCGGGATATCCTCAATAGGCGACAGCTCTTCTGGCGAGTCCAGCACAGCTATTGTCACGAGGGGGGAAATACTGGCCGGCGCGTTGTCTGTCGCCGTTTCTCCCGAAGGCTGCACCGTTGCCGGGGGTTCCTTCTCAGTTTCCTTGTCCGTCTTCGCAAGCTCCTCCGCAACGAAAAACGCCTCATTAAGCACCATCGTGTCCGTCCTGTTCCGTCCCACCTTCCGCGGGCTCTCACTCCCAGGGCCCAGGCCCGGCGGGCTGCTGCTCTTCGCACGGTCCGCGACGACGACGGGTGGCACCACGCTCCCCCGGCGTTCCCACTGGCCTTGCACCTGCCGCTGCCCCGGGCTCGGCGCCGTGACGTTCTGCTGGTGCTGTGGCCGTCCGTGTCCTCCGTCCTGCGCTGCGCGGGGCTCGACTGAGGCTGCGAGCAGGCGCGGGGGCTGTACGTCAAAGTCCCGTTCCCGTTCTTGTTCTCTGTCCCCGGAGCGCTCGTCAGACTCGAGCATTGCGCGGGCGGGGATGACAAGGAACTCGGGGGGCACGAGGTCGAATTTGGAGGTGAGGGCGAGAAAGCGGGCGTAGAGGGAGGATTCGGCCTCGGCCTGCTCGAAGGCCTCGCGGTGGTGGAAGTACGCGTGGGCGAAGATGCGCCCGAGGCGTCGTGCGAGGGAGGAGAAGTGCCGGTGGGAGGTTGGAGGGATTTGGAGGCTGCATGGGGGGTTAGTCTGTAAGTAATGGTGCGACGGGAGGATAGACGTACCGGGATGGGAAGGCGCGTGGGGTGTTTAACAGGGCGGTTGCGCTGTCTAGAGTGTGTAGGATGTAGTCGATGGCGCAGCATTGCTGTAACAACTAGTTTCAGAAACCGTTCACGAAATTAGATATCAACGATAAGGTAAACATAGCCAGTCGTCCATAAATCATGGCCAGACGTGAAATATCCCACTCATCCGAATATATAGATAATAAACTCACCTCCATAGCGCCGTCATTTCCATGGGCAACACAGAGGTACAGCCATTCGCCGGCTTTCATCTCTGGACATGATGAGCGTGTGCACTCCTGCTGGAGCATAGTAATCAGTGGATGTGTCAAGTCCTGCGCAAGCCGTCTAATATTCGCGGTTCAGTATTGCAGTCTCAAACAGGGAAACCAAGAAAGAACGCGCCTTAGCTGTTCGTATATCCAACACGCCTCGTCGACCATTACTTCGTTCTTTGCCTTGTCCTCGTTATCCTCAGCCGCGCCCTTCTCATCGCTGCCCTCCGTTGCAGCCGCTTCTCTGTCCTTGTCCTTCCCCTCATCATCCTTCTCTCCCTCTTCTTCCTTCTCTTTCTCCTCCTCTTTCTCCTTCTCCTTCTCCTTCTCTTTCTCCTTCTCTTTTTCCTTCCCAGTGCCTTTTCCGGGCAGAGAGATGATGGCGTTGACGTCGTGCACGTCCAGCCGAATGAGAAGCGAGATATATTCCTGCAGCTGGAACGCGCTGTCCAACGACGAGAGGGAAGGCAAGCTTTTAACGGGATAGAAGGAGGAGATTCTGGACCCGCGCAGGGGCCGTTGGGGGAGGACTGTCGCCATTTTGAAAGAGGATAGATGGGTCAGGTTGCTAAGTCACAGTTCAAACGTTCAAGTCTTGACGATATTATGTAATATAATCCAACTTCTCTTCTTTCCCTTCTCTGCTTTGAGCACGGATCGCAAACGGATCGTCACCGCGCTGTTAAATAACCGACCGCGCGGCAATAAGCTTTGGTGGCTGGGCGTCGAGGTCGCTCCAGACTAACATTCGAGCTTCAAACAATAATCATGTGGGCTCCAAAGTGCACTTTGCTCTCTGTATAAATCTGGACGGCGCTTTGGGCATCTGGCATGACTCGGATGCCATTCGTGTGCATTCCGTGGAACGCGTGCGTAGATTTTGGGTTCATCTAAGTACGACATTCTTTGGACTTTTTTGCGCATCGATTCTTCAAATAGGCGCTGGCTTTGACATCACCCTTTTTCCGAACCGACGCAGACAGGCCACGCAGCCACAACGAGGCGTATTACCTGATCCAGATGCCCTTCTATTTCAGCATGTGCCAAGATGTAGTCGTTGGCACTCGAGCACTCTTCTACCTGCATCGTTCGTCTGAACCCCACAACGGTGGTCACCATGGAGGTGCTCACGTCCAATGGCCACGATTTCGAGACCAATTCAGCATTTGAAACCCTGCCTCTCGATCCATACCAGCCCGGCTACTCTACTCTCAAGGAGCCTGAGCGTCCACAGACCAGCGATGTAGCACTAAGCCCCCAAACATCGCTTCCGCTATCGACTCTGCCGTCGTCAGATCGTGACTCTCCTTATTCGTTGATCGAGAAGGATATTACCACGATGGACCTTGAGCTCGAAACCCCAGTTGACATCGCACCCACGCCCGAAGTCACTGACACAGCCTCAGAGCTGCTGGCCCTTGTGACTGCTGAGCCCACGAAAATCAAGGACCCCGAGTATTTTATGGAGACCGTCGTTTTCGAGGTACGAGTTCGCTTCCAATCTACTTACCGCAAGTTAAGTCTTGTCGTGCGACATAGGTCGAAGATACATTGTACAGGGTGCCCACTCATCACTTCAGAGCGAGCACGGATTTCTTCACACCACAGTTTGAGTCTTTGGTTGCGAGCGGAGACCATGTCAGTGGAAGCGAGAGTGTTCTCAAGGTAGATGACGTCAAGAAGGCAGAATTTCGCGCACTTCTGAAGCTGATGTATCCCTTGTGAGTCATTTCTCGTTACATCCCACCTCTGATTATGACATCTCCGTTGCAGACCTCTCGCATTGACGCGAACGTTGTCGGACGACGAGTGGGTGTCCGTATTGAAGCTGTCGACAAAATGGATGATGTTGAACGTCCGGGAAATGGCGATTACAAATCTGAGACACAAGACGTCGTCTGTCGATAAAGTAA
This sequence comes from Lyophyllum semitale, assembly GCA_018851285.1. NCBI lineage: Eukaryota > Fungi > Basidiomycota > Agaricomycetes > Agaricales > Lyophyllaceae > Lyophyllum > Lyophyllum semitale. Next base: position 1,212 of record JABCKH010008055.1, on the reverse strand, counting down.
TCCTCGCCCGAACTTACAGTGTCTTTGACTGGCTGCCCTCGGCCTACGCTGCGCTCGCGCGTAAGGCGGCAGACCTTAGTCCCGATGATATGAACCAAATTGGGCTGGAGACCACCTTCAAACTCCACCACGCTAGCGAACAAATGCTCAGAGCCGTGTCCAGTTGTGATATTGACTGCGATCACGGCACCGTGATCGACACAGCGTTCGGCAGTGAATTTCAAGGAATCCAATCGGCAGGCCAGAACGCCATCGAGTGTGCGCTGATGGCCCGGAAATATAATGTCATGGAGTGGCTACGTTCTGCCTTGGTCGAGTTGATAGGAAGGCCACAATCACTTTCCGACGAGGAAGCCAGCCTGCTCGGATATCAGACCGCGATCCGAGTTTTCAGGGTGCGGGAACATCGCATGTTGCAAGGCGTCCACGGGTCGTCCGTGCAGAGCAACGACACTCTTATCGACGAAGAGCTCGGGATGGAACTACACGCGCTCAATAGCCGCGGTCCCGTGGACAGGGTAGTTCTAGCGCGAAAATGCCGGGTGGTGGAGTTACTCCGTTCCGCCCTTATAGAGCTTGCGGAGCGAGGGGAACAGGTGTCTGTGGAGGAGGCTGCAAGTCTTGGATTTGAGACTGCGATCCAGCTGTGTCGCGTGCGGCAGAAGCCTTTTACGCCCGTCTCAACCCAGTCGTATATGGCCCACTGCAAGAACGCGATTGATGGACAGTTTGAGACAGAGCTCGGGAATGTGCGCAGGGCAGGCGAATTTTACCGTCTACCAGCGGAACTAGAAGAGGAAAAGAAAGCCGTATCATCAAACAGCACTGGGGGAGGAGGAAAGAAGAAGAAGTTGAAGAAGAAGTAGCTACATATCCTAGCTACATAGTTGTTGACATGTCACTGAAATTTGAACAAGCGAGGTCGAGATTCCAAAACGAATGAGAACTTCAGCTCAAGTGTGCAAATTACATGCTCGAAAAACTTGGCCGCAAAAAGGTCTTCGACCTATACTTAGCAGATTACATCTATAAAGAACCGGAGACAAGCAGGTATGGCAGAGTGAGCTGCATCTCACAGAGAAGTGGAAATATTCTCACACTGTTCTGAGTGTTGCTTCCCATCTAAGACCATCCTCTGTGCTGAGATGTTGTGTAGGCATGATGGAAATGTGAAGAGATTCCTGAGTGGGGAGTACATGATCTGACAGACAT
>JABCKH010008054.1:0-15481 GCA_018851285.1 Lyophyllum semitale | reverse complement strand
ACTAGGAGTTTCTTGAACTTCGCTGGCAGATCGTGTATTCTGTGAGGGATGTGGAGGTCGCCAATAACGAGTACAAGAACCATAGCAGTGTCAATTACGCAGGAACACAAGTGGGTGACCGTGACGACGAAAGGGCGGTGATCGGAGTTTCCTAATATAGAACGAGTGCCTGTTGGCGGTCGAGATAGAAATTTCGACCTCAGGTCACTGAGGTCAGAATTTGTGAAGCCAGAACCTCCTTGACGGTCAGTCGACATCGCGTATACACAGTATCTATAGACCATACCACGAGAGTCTTGCCACTGAGACTATGCAGTAACGAGGACAGCTGTCAATCGTGTTTAATGGCTTGAATTTAGAGAACTGATGTTCTCGAGAAAGCAGACACCCGATCATTGAAGAATATTAAGTACCCGAGTCATTTCCCCATCGAACGAGCATTGTACTAAATACTGGAATCGAGGCATAACACCAAGCTTGGAGGTCACAGTGCACCGCGCGGAAACTTAAAAGTACGCAGAGACGAGGGTTCGATTGGGTCGCAAAGTCTAATTGTCCAAATGCATCCTCTGTCAATCCTGATAGGAAGAACGTCGTAGGGGGTCAATCCATGCCGACTCATCAATAGATCCTATGAACAGAGCATTAAGCAGTGAGACCTTGTTTGAGTGGTTTGGGTAGCTGACCTTCGCTGACGAAAACACACAGACAATCAAACAAATACTCTTTTATAATATCGTGAAGACATACACCGCACAACCAATCTTCTGCATTCCATGTCTTTTTCCCTGTCGCCATGAAGATATCAGGGGTCCGTGTAGAAGAGAAAATTTCATGGATCGCCATCATCAACTTTGTAAAGGATCTATCCTTCTACAAATAATAATGCTGAACGCATTCCGGATACAACTTGGCAGCTGGCGTACGTCCGATCTCATCGATAAGGTCGTACGGCTGCGTCCAAAGGACACCCCATAGGTAATCCCAGTCTGAAGATTGTTTTAGTATGCAAATTCAATTGAGAAAGAAGTGTAGATACTCGTTTGATTTCAAAGATCAAAGCCATTCAAGTTGGTTGAATCGCATCCATCGCCTTGTTACGAACGGATATCAGACCTTTGATTACGGGCATCACCACCTAGCTACGTACATTGGTCCTCCGCTCCATAAATATTGTCCAAGATTGAGTTCCAGTGTGAGGAGTCGGCAGGTGGCGGGGTCATGTCCCGCTCTTGCCAGATTTCTCGGAGCAGTTGAAAAATATAGTTTTCAAATTCAGGTGGGTTCCTATCAGGGCCACCTCCAAGCGAGGCGTCATAGCAGACGTCTAGCTCGTCCAAAGAGAAAGTGTCTTTATCTTGATACGCCTGGAGAACTGCTTCGGGGCCATGAATGATTACTCCGTCTCCGAGGTTCAGAAACCAAGGTCCATCTATGTCGACCGTCATTCCGTCAATTCTGCGACATCGATGTAAAAAATGAGATAAAAACAAACGATCATCTCCAGCTTCTGCAATCACCGCCCATTCCGCAACCTCCACCATGAATAGAGAAACACTGTAAACTTCTAAGAGTTCTTCGTCTGAAAATTGCTTCAGGAAGAGGTTTCGCTCGAGTTGTAGTCCTTCGATATAGTCGGGATCAGGATTTCGACCTTAACCTCCGCTCCGGGGCAGGCTTTCGAGAAAAGCATAAGCCGATAAATCGCGCGCTGAAATCGAAAGGATTCTACTGGGTCTAGTACGCTAATTTGAAATTTCCTGTCTTTATATCTGAAAATGACCACTCCGATGAGAAGCTGTCTCCGAATCAGAAAGTAGGTTCTCCAACTAGTTCGCGACGTCCAGGATGAGGGCGAGGGCACCGATGACGGCGGAGCGAAAATGGGAAGCTGGAGGGTGGTTCCCCGTCGTCGTCATTTTTGACAGGGGTTTGGTGGAGCTGCAGATAAACATTTGGAAATGCCAACAAGGGGGCAACGTACGATCACAGCTCTCCCACAGCTAGGGTCTGCCTTGGTGTCCTTCGCCCGTTCCCACTCCTCGTCATGATACTCGTGGTCGTTCCGTCAGGTGGGCCAAGCACAAGATGATGCAGAGATAGAGAAACAACTTCCTGTTGAGGACAATTTCTGGTGTAAAAAACCAACAGAACAATGAAAAAAGACTTACTTTTCAATTTTCACGTTGGATGGCTACTGCAGACGTCGTACGCGTGGGATGAACGACATTGAGGAGTCGAGTGGAGACTCTAATTGACCAAAAGCATCTAATCACAAAATCTAACCGGCGTAATCTAATCGTTGAATAGAGACTCGATCTATAAATAGAACTCGGGTTCGGCGCCAATTCCTTTCAAAGTTTCTGCTTCCATGATGGAGGTGCATATGGCGTGCCGTTTCGTGGTCCTGGGGTACAAGCCACATCTCAGGCAAGACCTCCCCTTCAATGTCTCTGTAGAAATTTTCGAAACTGGACCTTGTCGCTGCAGCTTTAGGACTAATTGTGCTTTATGCATACCTAAGAAAGCTGGGTAGATCTCCACTCCCGCCGGGTCCTAAAGGCTTTCCCATCGTTGGCGTGAGTTGTGTTAATTTACATTCATACGTTCATCGTACTGAGTGTGAGTATCTTAAAATGACAGATATCCCGTCCAAGAGGCAATGGGTGACATTCGCCGAGTGGGGGCGAAAATGGGGTACGTCATGGTCCGATGATACCGTCCACGGGATATTCTTTAACACAGAGTCTTCAAGGTGATCTAATCGTTGAAAAAAGCCACTCGGAAGTTCAACGGCAGATTTGCCATTTCTTTAAGTTTCTGCTTCCATGATGGAGGTGTATAGGCCATATGGCGTGCCGTTTGGTTGTCCTGGGGTGCAAGCGCCATCATGCCAGACCTCCCCTTCAATGTCTCACGGCGAACAACAGATCTGCCAATTGCGTCAAGTTTCTGTGTTCTGTTCCCATGATGGACAGGTTAGAGCATATCGGCAGACTACATATAACATGCTGTTTCGTAGTCCTGGGGTACAAGCCCCATCTCAGGCCAGACCTCCCCTTCAATGTCTCTGCAGAATCTTTCGAAACTGACCCTTGTCGCTGCAGCTTTAGGACTAATTGTGCTTTATGCATACCTAAGAAAGCTGGGCAGATCTCCACTCCCGCCGGGTCCTAAAGGCTTTCCTATCGTTGGCGTGAGTTGTGTTAATTTCCATTCATACGTTCGTCATACTGAGTGTGAATATCTTAGAATGTGACAGATATGCCGTCCAAGAGGCAATGGGTGACATTCGCCGAGTGGGGGCGAAAATGGGGTATGTCACGGTCTGATACTGTTCAAGGATATTCCTTGACATAGAGTCTTCAAGGTGGTATCTGCTCAGTGAAGCTATTGGGCCGATCCATGATCATCATAAATTCTTTTGAGATCATGAACACTTTAGGCAAACAAGGGGCGAAATACTCTGATCGACCCAGGCTGGAAATGGGCGGAGAGCTTGTAGGTTACGGAGAAACATTAGGACTTCTTGGCTATGGACCACGCTTCCGCACGTCCCGCAGATGGTTCTCTAATCACTTAGGCCCTGTACCAATGGAAAGGCATATGGACACCGTCGAACATGAGACGTACCGCTTTCTCAAACGACAACTGGCACACCCTGACGAGCTCATGCCTAATCTTCGCAAGTATGTCGCTGTGTTTTATCTGTTCTGATTTCAAGCTGATGAATGTGAGAAGACTTGCTGGCGGAGTGATACTGCAGCTAACATATGGCATCACGGTCGAGGAAGGGGAGGATCCTTTCGTCAACCTCATCGAGGGTGCAAACCAGAATTTCAATGCGGCAACCGTTCCTGGAGCGTTCCTCGTCGACTTCTTTCCTTCGCTTCGCCATCTTCCGGAGTGGTTACCTGGTATGGGGTTTATGGAAACTGCACGCACCTGGGCGAAAGCAACTGCGGCCATGATCGATGTCCCGTACGCTTACACGGAACAGAAAATAGTATGCCACGGTGTGTCTCTTTGTGTCCGCATCTAACTCTGTGTCCGAAGGCATCGGGGACAGCTCCTCCTTCATTCGTCGCCAACATCCTTGAAAAAGAGGGTAATTTGTCTGAGGAACAGATCCGTGACATCAAACTTACAGCCAGTTCAATGTACGCCGGTGGGTTGCTTTGCGCTCTCTTTTACTTCATGTAATACTTAGATCTTGTAGGCGGAGCAGACACCACTATTTCTGCGGAGTATGCTTTCTTCTTGGCCATGGTCTTGCATCCGGGTAGGGGTAATAATGATCTTTTGTGATTTACTGTCTAATAGCGTTACGTTAGACATTCTCAAGAAAGCCCAAGAAGAGATTGATACCGTGATTGGCAATGACAGGCTTCCAACTCATACAGATCGTGCACAACTTCCATACACCAACGCTGTTGTGTCAGAAGTCCTGCGATGGAATGGCATACTTCCGACAGGTACTCGACGACGGTAATTTATCTGCACACAACACTAACCATTTGTTAACCAGGTATACCTCATACCGCCATGGAGGATGGTATTATCAATGGTTATTTAATCCCTAAAGGATCTATTATCATCACTAATCTATGGTGCGTTTCTGGTTCTTTTGCTACCGATCCCCTCAGAGAACACCCACTGCTAGGAACATGCTTCACGATCCCGAAACGTACCCAGATCCGTTCGTCTTCAACCCCGATCGCCACATTGCAACAAGCGACAAGCCTGCCCAGCAGGATCCTCGGTCCATATGCTTCGGGTACGGACGGCGAATCTGTCCTGGCTTGTACCTCGCGGAAGCGTCACTGTTCGCTGCCATCTCGATGTCCATTGCAGTCTTCAGTGTCTCTAAGGCTGTGGAGAACGGCGTTGAAATCACCCCAGTTCATGAGAATACTTCGGGAATAGCCAGGTACGTCATTTGACACCCTCTCGTAAGCCCCGGTCCTGATTCTGATTGCATCCCTGCTTTTCAGCTACCCAGAGGCGTTCAAGTGCACAATTAGAGCACGTTCGGAGAAGGCAGTAGCGCTTATCGCGCAGGAATACCATCTCTGACCGTCGCCAGCGATTATTGAATGCATATGTTCACCACATTATTTGCGATGTCTGTTATGTACACTAGGAATTCATCTCAATATCAACTCCAGACACTCCATCTTCGTTCGAGTGCCTTGTATTTGTTCTTCAGCCGGTTCCCGTGAGACGCCTCGAGGGCTTCGCTTGCTTTGAATGTGGAATTGAGATCCTGAGTTAACGTTCTTTGTCGCGCTGGAGGAGATCGCGTTAGAGGAGGAGTACTTGGTGAAGGAGGAGAAAGAATGCCGTACTGCAAGGTCCCACATTCTTACCACATCCCCTGATTGTATATGTACCATTTTTGGAGCAGATAACCGTGCTTCAAAGGAAATGGTTCAATCAGGAGGTTCAGACTTAAAAGCTCGCGTTAGGAACACACCTGCATCATCACAGTAGCGATATCTTCCTGATCTTCCATATATTCATGAAGCGCATCCTTGTTATGCTGCAGGTCGAAATATTCCTGCGCTACATTGACGAAAGTTAAGGCACGTGGGTGCGAGCTGGACCGAATGCCGAGATGGGCATGCGTTAGCCATGAGGCGGGAGGTATATAGTTGGCAGGTTAAGTACATGTTCTGTACGTGTTTACGCGGCACTGGTCTGTGCCAAAGTATTCACGGAATGTTTTCTTGCAATCCCCGGCGCGCATTTTCATCATACATGGTCGACTCAGATCTGTTATTACTTCTGACGGCGGTCGAACGCGCAATCCAGGCTCATAAATGATTATTAGTTCATATGCCGCTCACCTTGAAGCAACCTACCATGAGTTGTATAAGAAGGGAGGTAGTTCCAGATGTGAACACCCTTCATTTCCATCCAAACTGGGCGCTGGATCTGGTATCCCTGCTTTAGACTTTTGCACTGAGCATAAGATGGATGACGAACAACACAGTGAAAAAGAGAAAGCATACTTTGCTCTCCCGCAAGCGCCGCAGAGCCGGAGGCGAAGGGCGAAATAGACCTTGGAAGCATGAACATTGTTACAAGCCTGTTAATTTTTTGAAATCAGTATTCTTAGAGAGGGATGGGCGAAAAAGATTTCGTTACAGAACACAGTTTGTTGAAAATAAGGCTAGCATACTGTGGTTCGTTCAGATCCGGAGGACATCCCACAGGGAGACGAAGGTCAACCATGGCGTTCTTGAAAGCGCTAATCCAGACAAAATGTGTCTCTCGAGACATTAGAACGGCCCGTAAATGTTTCGAGACCCTTGTGAAAGCAAGAAGATCGGCGGGATATAACATGCTCGCGATCTACGGTGTTTTGAGCAGACAGAAGGTTTCAGTCGTCCTACATACAATCAAATTCGAAACACCGACTGACCTCGAGGGATATGTCATTCGGGAGCATTGAGAACTTGGCTAGTCGGCCAAATGCACCCTTGAGAAAGCGGCGGCGGCGGCGGCGGCGGACTTGACTTTAACTGGATTCGTAGCCTGCAGCGTGAGTTGCGAGAGACGAGCCACTGTAGTTTTGAGTTAGGTTTACAATGTATGCGAGTAACCCACCCATCATGGCTTTCACCCGCTCCGAAAGAGAGTGAATAATCTCCCCTACGGATTGCACCGTTGTGGTCTGTGAGTAAAAAGCAGCCGGTCTTGTCGTACACCTACACATGATGGTGGCTGAAAAGAGAGTTGGACGCACAAATGTCGTCATAGTCTTCGAGAACTCATGAGCGTCTATTCTTCCTGTCACACAAAGAAAAGTATCTTTCGATCCTGTGCAGACATACAATGGATATATATGCAGAGATCTGAAGCATTTAGCCGAGACTTTTACGTCGTGCACGCCATCCAAGGTCGGACTGGAGTTTTCTCGTAGCCTTCTGGTCAATTCGCATGTGGACGCCGCTTGAGCAACGACATCTTTCCTAGGTTATATATCGTTTCGAGTCACTGTTTTGAAGAGAAAAGCAATGATCATGCTGGGCCCCAGTTTGCCAAATCCACTGAATTGACCAACGTTGCTTTATGAGCGCTTCGTGTGGCTCTGGGCGGCAGTAGGTCCTATGCTCTTGATGCAATCCAGAGCCTGAACATTAACATACAGCTGAAAAACATTTCATCTCGCGGGGCCTGGGTCACACTTCTTCATCCGTTCGTCCGCAAGATCCTTCTTCTGGTAATGCGCCATCGGGACAGGAGGAAACCATGCTTAAAGAAATAATCGGTCAATGAGAAAATTCGTGTTCATGTCAGACGTACCTGCATCATCAAAGAGGCTATTGCGATCCGATCTTCGAGATATTTACGGAGCTCATCCTGGTCATGCCGCAAGTTGTGATGTTCCTGTACATGGTCAAATTCTGCCACCGAGTACTCGTTCCGCACAGAATTATTTGTAGAGGTGATATTCATGAGGTCGGTTGAGTCTTCAGAACGGACTCTATTATTAGTAGAAAAGGGTTTTGGTCGAAGTGACGCACAGAACGAGCATGGCAAGTACTTCCAGAGATCAACGCTATCCTTTTTCATCCAGGCAGGGCGTTGAATACTTTTCCCCTGCTTCAAGCTTTGGTACTGTTATGATATCAGTGAATAACAAGGTATGAAACAAACCCATACTTGGCTTCCTCGCAGATCGCACAGAATCGTAAACGTAGCGAGAAATGGATCTTTGAAGCGCGAACACTATTGCAAGCCTACACATTCTAAATTAAGCATTGTTCGACGAAGACGGGCGAAATTTGAAAAAGGACTCTCACAGAACATAGCTGATCGAAAATGAGACTGGCATATTGGGGTTCATTCAAATCCGGAGGACATCCAACGGGGAGACGAAGATCAGTCATGGCATTCTTCAAAGCCGCAACCCACACGAAACGCGAGGTTCGGGATATAAAGATCGCACGAGATTGCTTCGAGACTCTGGACAAAGAAAGAAGATCGGCGGGCTGCAACGCACTCGCCATCTACAGAGTTTGGGGCAGACATCTCAGTTGTAACCATGGTGCATTACAAAGAATCTGGTCAAAGACGTCGACTGACCTCAAGCAATACGTCCATCGGCAGGCTCGTGAAGTTGGTCAGTTGACCAAAATTACTGGCGGCTATGTCGGCCGACTTGAACTCTGACTGGGTTCGCCGCTTGCAACGTCATCTGGGACGATCGGGTTCCTACAATTCCAAGAAACTGTGTATCTTCTGAAAGCATAGTCGGCATATTTGGTCAAGACCTTCATCTCCTGTGCAGTTATTGGGAGCACAGGATCCGTCTCCGACCATTCAGATGGAGGTGTCACATCAGAACAGAGCTCTGTGTCACCAGCGCTAGAATTAGTCTCCAAGTTGCTTGGGTGTTGATTGTTTCCGAACACGGGCAGATTGCCTGAATCAGCACTAATCTCCAACTCGCTCATGCTAGAACTGGCCTCCGAGTCGCTGGCACTGTCCGAGTCGCTGTCACTGTCCGAGCCGGCTTCCGAGTCATCGACGTCGGCCTTTTCGTGACAAACGAAACGAATGACGCGCATCGCTTGTGGTAGTGCTGGGCCGACCATGTTCAATACGACTGCGTGGAAAATCCAGGTTTGGTGGCTCGTGAATACCCTATAGAACTTCTTTGACGTCAAAATCACGGCACCCAGTGTCGAGAGGTTAGGCAGAGAAGTGAGGATAACATCGATTACATCGTCGGAGAGGAAACGAGCCTGGCGTTCGCGTGGCCCTCATTAGAGCATATCTGCAACCAGAAAATCGCTCGGTTTTACCTGAGTTAACGGCGACAGCCAATCAACGAGGGCAAATGGATCAAAATTTCCTTTTATACTGACTCCAACGCTCCACATCTCAGAAAAAACGAGTTGCAGATATGCTCTATTGAACGGAGAAAACAAGAACCACGGGACCGTTATTGACATGTGTCACTGTAGTGTGAGTGTGACCGTCGTGATGCACTTCATCGCGACACGTGCACTGACGTCCATGATTGGCCTGAATAACACAGCCTGAATATCGACCTCGACAGTGATCATCCACCATTGCACGCCTTCCTTCATGACGCCTCGAGGATGGCTTTGGGCCCTTCTCGCATTATTCCTGGTCCATCAGACCGAAACTTCACCCGTTGAATCAAATCTCGCCACCAGCAATGTATTTTTCAGCATGAAATCTGAGAGGAGCTGGTTATGGGGATGGGCTTGGGGCGCAGAGAGCACTGTATCCGTGGTAGATCGTGATCCAGTTGTGTCTTTCCCATCCAGACCAGGTATGTAACTGCCATATCTTCTTTGGTGCACCTTGAACTGGTTTAATCATAGCTGCTTTTGGTGCTGAAATTCACGACACGATTCTGGGATATGTAATTCCCTTGTCTTCCTTTACCGTCCCATGTGCTTCGAACGACAGTCTCCTGTTCCCGATACCCAATACAGGCTGTCCAGACCTTTGTCTTAACGGCCCAAACAAACCGACCGAAGCCTGGATTGCCTTGGTCCAGAGAGGGAAATGTGAGTTCGTGAAGAAAGTGCGAGAAGCTCAGCGTCTAGGTGCCAGGGCTGTTGTCGTTGGAGGCGAAAACCCTGACATTTCTGGATATCCGGATGCCCTTGTTAATATGTACAGTCCAGGTAAGTTCTGATCTTGATGGTCCGACCGACATATGGCTGAGACTTTGCTCCACAGAAGATTCTTCTGACGTGAAGATAGCTGCCACGTACATAAAGTACTCAGACTACATACACCTGTCATCGCTCATCGACTCCTCAAATACGTCACACTCAGGGCTGCGCACACTCTCGCTCTTGATAACAGCCGAATACTCGGCCTGGGAGTGGTATTCGTGAGTCTTGAAAGCCCTATGTGCCGTCTATCCATTGACATCATGGTACCTTGTTAGGCCTATCATTACCTTCGTTGTGATCCTGCTGCTTCCTTCGGCGTTGACCTTCATTACACTTCTTATACACCGGATACGAGCCGCCCGCGCCGCGCAACGTGATCGTGCTCCGGAAGACGTGGTGCGAAATCTCCCATGGCACGTATGGACCGGAGTTGGTGTGGAGAAGGATGAAGGCAGAGGACCTTTTGTCGACACTCCTCGCTCCAGGTTATCTTCGGATGCCGAACTGGAGGCAGGCGTTGCACACGCAGAACCCGGAAGCGCAGAGGATGATGCGAGCGATCCCTCCACATCACACACTCGAAAGGATCCCATCAAACGGCCTTGGTTTGAAGCTCAAGTTGAGTGTGCGATTTGCCTGTGCGACTTCGAAAAGGGCGACAAAATACGGGTGTTACCATGCCACCACATCTTTCATCTCGACGAAGTAGATGAGTGGCTCATCCAACGAAAGAAGCTGGTCGGTCGTTTCTATGTTCACCCAGATTTACAGCATCTACTGACTGCCTATCTTGTTCGACAGTGTCCCGTCTGCAAGGCAGACGTAACACAGCCTACCCCTCCTTCGACTCGTACAGACCTTCCTGTCCCTGTTAGTATCTCAAACGATACCCAGCCTCACGCTGCATCTCCTCATATTCCAACTGAACGAACACCTCTCCTTAACGACACTTCTGGTAACCCGCTTTAACGCTCTGTCGATGTACCTTATTACATCCCCTTTGTACTACTACATCTCACGCCCAACTTTTACGATAACGACTGTAAAGTATATTGCCCTCCTACTTCCAAAGCTTCTTCACTTGCTCGTCGGAGTCGTTATTCATATTTCCAGCCTCCGAGAGCCCGGCGCCTTGGTCTTATTTTGGTCCCATCGCTATATACGCAGCTACTGACATATCACAGGCTATCACGGGCGATCTGTGCCACTGGCAGGGTGTGTAACCTGTCCCATTTAACGACATACCCTCCCTGCTTGCGTTTTTACAAGGACTGCCCGTTGCGCCCAGTCGTCGAATGCGTCTCCATGGTATCTGACCTGTTGAGTTGTTCATGAAGACTGTTCCACGAGTTGGTTGAGAACCTGTATAAATTTGGAACCCGGCTGCTTTGGTGGCGTGCCAGTACGGCAGACCCATGTGACTCGTTCTTTGTTCGCGCCCCAGCACGTACCGAGATGGAACGTCTTCACGATACTAAGGATATCGCTGGTGCTACCCTCTCTGTTCGCTCAGAGACATCGATAATGGTGAATCTGCCCAACAAGAAACGTCCTTACTCAATCTAGACCCCGGTGAGTTTGAGATCACTATGCTCTACCAGAGTAACAATTAGATCAGGAACATCATGATACACCCATATGGTTCGTCAATGTTTTCACTTTCGGAATACCCATACGTTCCCATACGCCCCTATGACAATAAGCGCAGGCTTCTCGAGAGATTAGGGCATATTATTGATTATTTCCGCGAGTGGGAACAAGGCCGACCAGCGGTGCGGCGCCCACGGCCACTTGCCTCTTATTGTCTTGCACTCACCTCGGAGTCTTCGTCATGGCCTCCCTGGAATGCAAACGGCTGGTTCGGACAGGCTGATATCGCCGGATACAGCAACACGGCCGCCTCGTGTTTGTAAACTTTGTCGCATGAACGGCCAAGGTGTCTATATACTTCTGGACTCTGACTACGTCTAAAGTGATCGTGTCCATTGTTCGAAACGTCACAAAGTGGCCGGTAAAGCCCACTGGTCATCTTTGTTCGGGAGACTTTAAAGATCTGCAAGGCTTCCCGGCGCACATTTGTCCCTCCCCATACCATTTGTTCTCTCCCCCTACATCAACTCCCCCCTCCTCCATTCCTCCATAAACTGTAACGATGCAATCGTTTCACAAAAAGCCTCCCCCGAGAAAACGACACAGTACGTATATCTTTCCCCGCTTTAAAGTTTATATCCAGAAAGCTCGTGGCTTATCCCAACTGTTAATCAGCTAAACCCTGTAGATTCTTCCAGACGTCGAGGTGTCCCCTTTCCGCACAGGAATGCGATTTTGCTCATGTACTGTCGAACGAGGTACTCCTGCAGAGCCCCAACCTGTGCAAGTACTATACCGTCGGCAGGTGTGGCCACGGCTCTAGTTGTCGATATAAGCATGTGATGGAACCGTCGGAAGGTCAGTCACATTATACTAAGGTGATTGCAGCCTCGATCGGATTTAAATAATCGACAGACACCAATACCAATGCTAGCGGCGAGGGTGGCCCTCAGACCGCCAAAAGGCAAAACTATGCTCGTTCGTTCTTCGGCACCAAGATTGCGCCCATCTACTTACTCTTTCTTTAGTGCTTGAGGATCCCTTAACGCAGGGGACAATGTTACCGCCTGTCAGAGCTCCGCCGCCTTTTGAGAGTATGTATTCAGTCTCGCCCAGCGGCTGGTGCAACCCATACCCTGACTTCATCGCCTCGCCCGTGTATTCCCCCGACATCCCACCGCAAATCCGTTACCCATTCTCCCCCTCCCATTCCTTAGAATCGACATCTAGCTCTTTCTCAGACGACGTCGTATTCGGCACCGACGACCCGAACTACAGCGAACACTACCATCAATATCAGTCCCAGATTCGCATCGCCGATGAGCGGCCTCTCATTCACGTCCCGCCATTATATCACTCCCCGAACGCGCGCGCTCCCCTGCTATCGCTTGACACTTCATTCGCCACGGTTCCGAACATGTATGGAACGTACGGTTTCCAGCCCCCCGCTTCGTCGTCCTCCCCCGTCAAGATGCGGAGTCCGTCGCGGCGCTCAGCGTCACGCCATAAGGCTATATATTACAAAAGTACGCGTTCCTCCCAAAGACCGGGAAACCTACCAGAACTTGACACTTACTTAACAGCGAAGCCCTGTAAGTTCTACAAGGCCAGTGGAGCCTGCCCGAACGGCTCGGAATGCACTTTGTTGGTTAGCACTATTTGCATGGTTGGCATCTGTTGATTACTATTTTTAGTATTCACGACGAGCCTGCACGGCTAGCTGGGTCACCTATTGACCCTCCTAAGGTTAAAAGCGAGGAAATTCCTCCCGGGCTGCCGCCTAAGCCTGTGTCGCTCGTTGAAGAACATAAAAGGAAAAACTTTTTCCCGATTGCATGGCGCGTCATTGGAGGTGGTGTGCTGATGGGCGAACCAAGTAGGAAAGTTCGTTGCCTTTGCTTTCCGAAAACTCACCATCATTCCCACAGAACCTTCACATGTGACACAAGATAATAACCTGGGAGAGGATGGGATACGTTTCGAAGACACGGAGTGGGGTGGGTACTGTCGCATTCCAACCATATATCCCTCAATCAACCCGTCTTTCTCTCCAGAACAAACCAGATCGCCTCCAGAGCCTATCAAACGTACCCGCTCGTCATCCAATCCTCCAACTCCAACGATAACACATGTTAAAGCGGACACCGTACGTTCTTATCTGCTTCGTGATGGTCGTGAACTGATACTATCATGACAGTTGTTTCCTGCCGAATCTCCCTGAGTTTTAAGGACGACCCTTTCGACTTCGACCTTCGACTTTGCTACTATACAGTTTCCATGATCATGACCACACAACTTTGCTATGACCCTTTATACATACCAAACATATCTCATATTTTCACCTTGAAAACGTATGGGTAAGACTTTGTCCGAAGTATAATGCGATAATTCATTTATAACCCATCTACTTCCTCCATCTCATCTCCCGGGTTCTCAGAAGGTCGGCATCTCTCTAAGTCCACCAAGAACACATCACCGCGTTTCGTCCTACAGAAATTACGCCGGGCAATATCGCCGTGGATAAATCCAGCCTCGTGAATGCGTTGGAGAGCCGTCCTCATCTTCGTACGAAGTGCATCATCGATTTCTTCATCCTCAGAAATGGCATCGCCAACGGGTTGTAGAGCAAGGAAACATAGAATACCCCAAACTTTGTAGAAGCCATATAATGTCGGGATCACCTTGCCTTGGAGGTCTTGCAGAGCAGCGTAGGCATTGGCTTCACCACTGAGTGAATCTGCTGCATCGGGATAGCGCAGAATATCAACGACTTTGCAGATGACCTGGAGAGCGCGTTTCCCCGGGGATGGTGATAGAAATTGTGCTTCTACTGTGCAACCGTTGGCTCCATGGCGAGCAGTGCTGAGGTTGAAGTGACAGAGTCGAAAGTCAATAGCGAGACACTCGTAGGTACCATCGTCAGGTTGCATGTGATATCCTTTGGCGTCAGCAACAGCTTTTTTCCTTTGCTTCCAGGCAGCTGGCGATATTCCGAAGTTTCGATCTGGAGGGGAAGGGGATTGGGTAGGTGATGTATAAAACCAGTTGTCCTCGGCAAGC
Source organism: Lyophyllum semitale (assembly GCA_018851285.1). NCBI lineage: Eukaryota > Fungi > Basidiomycota > Agaricomycetes > Agaricales > Lyophyllaceae > Lyophyllum > Lyophyllum semitale. Next base: position 1,163 of record JABCKH010008054.1, on the reverse strand, counting down.
AACACCATGCCAACCCATGCCTTCAGCATCGAGATAGGTTGGGTAGGTCCATCTAGCTCGACAAGGTAGTATTCGAGGTCCTTGCGATTTGGTGATTCGGCGCGGCGCAGGAACAAGCTACGCTTCCAATTCGTAAGGATACCAAACTTGTTGTTATTAAAGGTCATATAGCCGTAGGTTTGTTCGAGAGCGTCTAGAGATTGTTTGCCGAGGACGTTACTACCAGTTTTGTTGAAGGCAGCGACAAGGGTCGCTATGGTCAGATCCGCCGCCCACCAAGTTTTGTACTCCACCTACACCAGCAGGGTTTAACAAATACACATGTAGTGACTGATACACGTACGATAACTTTCGGGTGGGGCTGTTCATTACTCATGACCCAAGCGAAATCCGGATCCCCCACAATCGCGGTATTTCCACTACCTGGCAGATCGAACCAACCGTTCACCCCAAGCATCTCCAACACCTTTTCAACCACCTCGTGTAAAGCGACTGTTGCGTGCGTACGAAGCTTCTCTTCATTTCCCACATATCTTGACTGTGTCGAGACGTCAAGATTGAATGGCGCAGGAGTCAAATGGGCGCTGGTGGTTGCAGATTGGATGGCTTGGTGAATATCGTGGGGAAAGGAGACCCAAGGCCTCAGGGTCTGCAGATCGGTCCTGGGAAACGTCCGTGGAGTCGATTTGGCAGAACTATGGGTACCAGAGGGACGGAGCTCAGCTTTTCCGTAATTCGTAAAAGGGAGGTCTGGGAGGCTAGTTTGCATTGTACAAGTCGGCGCACAGGAGGCGTCGGGAAGGATGGTGTTCAACTTTAAGTCAACCGATGAAGAAATAGCGCTCAGACTGCCTATCAGTGGGGTGGGCAATCGGTTAGTGTGACATCAGGTCACACATGCGTGATGCATGACGCGTGACGCGCGCCTTGATACAGTACACCGAGTTCTGGATTCCGCGTGTCCTGGACGTGAGAACGGGAATTTAAATGCCAGATCAAAACCCGTCATTTCCGTGCCGAGCTCAGGTGGTGGCCAGATCCAACCAGAAATTTGGCCATCGTGCTACCACGTCCATGTGTGGGCACGTATTTCTGCCACCTGGACACAGCTAAATGGGTTGTGTAGGGGCCACTTCATTTTATGAGCATATTTTCCTTCCATT
>JABCKH010008053.1:0-15535 GCA_018851285.1 Lyophyllum semitale | reverse complement strand
ACGCACAAATGAAACCGCCATGTTCGCTCTTTTCTAGGCTCAAAGTTTTAGCTAGGACATCATTAGCAAAGTCCATGGATTTCTTCTTGATATCGACGCGCGCTTCCGCTTGAATGCACGTCGCACGGCCCAGTTTCAACCGCAACATGTGCACGTACTACATATGTAGTCTGGAAGGAGAGACTGGATTTGCCAAGCAGGCATGCGAGGCCACCTAAATGTATGTGTTGGTACTTACTGCTTGATCTTTCGCTGTGCTATTAACGAAGTTCTGACAGGCTTTGATTGCTGACCGTGTAGTAAGACTAATTTCCTTTTGCCTCGATCTTCCGTTTCCCTCCGTACTGACTATAAGCCCTCAATATAGCATGGTGTATATCCTATTCGGCATTATACAGTATTTTATATTGACACTTGTCTTCGTCGCCGTACCGTACCGTATTACGGCCGTAAACCTGCCGTACCCGTACCGTCGAGCATGTATGTTTCGAGCTATACGGACGATGACGGTCCTGCCGTCACCGTACATATGCCGTATTTATACGGCCGTCACCGTAATACGGACGGTGCGGAGCCCTAGCCTCCACCAGTCCGGTTGCGTAGCGGAATATCGCGTCGCCAGAAGATGGAGTTGCATGCTTCTATCCGTTTGACGAAGAGCCCTGTTCGACTCGGGGACTGGACCATATGACTCGTATCTGTTCCATTTTCAGATTCATCTTTCCTGGATCCCTTCTTCCACTGGCAGGCCCCACAAATGCAGCATTTACCAGTCCGGTTGCGTAGCGGTAAATCACTGCCAAAACACAGTCGATAAAGAACGAATGACTTTGTCCTGCGGTAGAGTGCCCTGTTCGACTCAGGGGCTGAACCATAGACAGTGCAGTGGGGGCTGAATTTAATGCTTTTTTACACTCATCTTTCCTTGGCACGTTTTGCTTCGTTCACTTTTTTCATGCGTTGTTTACTGTTTATCCCGCTACTAACAGCAGCATCTACTAAGTCCGGTTGCATAGCAGAATATCGCATTGCTAGAGGGTGTTGAAGGTGTTTCATTTGTTCAATGGCGTAAAGCCCTGTAGGGACTGGACCATGGGGTGGGATACGTTGTACTTTTACAGTTGTCCTTGAAACCCCATCTGAATCACTCTCACAGCCGTCTTTTCTCCCACCACCAACAGCAGCATCCACCAGTCCGGTCGCATAGCGCAATATCGCTTCGCCAGAATTTGATATTGCAAGCAATGATATGTTTGGTGAAGAGCCCTGTTCGACTCGGGGACTGGACCATATGTATGTGGACAAGAACCCAGTTGGGCTGGACGATTCAATCCGCAAGTAACGCACCAGACGTCATGCTGCCCTTGACATTGCTGCTCCACTGAAGGACACTGGCAGGGGTATTTCATCCTCGTTTCTTGAAATGGGGCGATTTCTTTTTTGTTTGGTGAGTATCCTCAATAGACCTTTCCTCGGACTTACTTCCCGACATGTACTACGCCGTCAGACTCGGACGGCTAGAACCTGTCAAATATCCTTCGACTGGCGGAGGGCTTACAGGGTTCAAAGAAATGCATTGAATTCATGTAAGCATCATCTAAAAATCAGGGCATCAACGTGGCCATACGACCATCATCTAGGGAGTGCCACGTTGACTTCATTTCCACCATAATCGATTCCTGCAAATCTATCGACCAGAACTGCTCAGGTGAACATCATCTTGCCGGTTACGAGACGAATTGAACGCTAGACCAATGATATGTTTGGTGAAGAAGAGCCCTGTTCGACTCAGGGTCTGGACCATGTAATTCCAAGCTTCAGCTGGCGCATTTTTTCTTACTCAAGTCTTTCATTGGATTCGCATCACGTTCACTGCGGCTTTTTCCCAGCGTGGTTTATCCCGCCACCAACAGCAGCATCCATCAGTCCGGGTGCGTAGCGGAATATCGCGCTGCCAGAAGATGTGATCGACGAGAGTTATCATTTGGCAGAGAGCCCTGTTCGACTCGGGGTTAGGTTAGTCGTCACATTTTGCCAACATTTTGCCATATGGTTTAATTCACTTTTTCAGGTGAATTTTAGCTCATCACCAACAGCGCTAGCAGTATTCACTGGCAGTCCGGTTGCGTAGCGTCAGAATACTTATCGCGAGATGTGATCGGAAAGCGAGATCATCATCATGTAGCGGTATGGCGGAGTGGATTATATCATTGCTTCAGATTTGACGTACGTCTTTACAATCATCTTATCTTGGATCCGAATCACATTTTGGCTTAGTTAAGCATCTTTTACGGCCATATGTTAGCCCAACAGCGTCCACCAGTCCGGTTGCGTAGCGTTAAATCGCACTGCCAGTGCCAGAACATAGCCGATAAAGAACGAATGACTTTGTCCCGCAGCAGAGAGGGCCCTGTTCAACTCAGGACTGGACCATCAATATGTAATGCTTTTTTACACTCTTCTTTCCTTGCCTTGATTTACTTACAGGTGTATGCATGTTAGCCCATGGCCAACAACAGGGTTCATCAAGTCCAGTTGCGTAGCGGAATATCCCGTCGCCAGAAGATGTAAATGCTGGAACATTGTCTAACGTTGGCGGAGAGCCCCATTCGGCTTGGGGACTGGACCATATAGCTGAACTAGGAAGGTGCTTTTTACGCCCATTTTCGCTTGTAGCCGCATCGCGTTCAATTGGTTCTCGGTTATTTACCATGGTGTTAGCCTAGCAGTTCCAAACGACTGCATCCACCAGTCCGCTTACGTAGCGGAATATCGCATCGCCAGAAAATAGTGTCGTCCATTTGGCGGAGAGCCCTGTTCGACTCAGGGACTGGGCCATATTATGTGGACAAGAACCCAACTTTTGGGCTGGACGATTCAATCCGTAGGAACGCGCCAGACGCCATGCTGCCCTCGACATTGCTGCCCCGCTGAAGGACGCTGGCGGGGGGTATTTCATCCTCGTTTCTGAAAATGGGGCGATTTCTTTTTTGTTTGGTGAGTGTCCTCAATAGACCTTTCCTCGGGTGGACTTACTTCCCGACATGTACTACGCCGTCAGACTCGGACGGCTAGAACCTGTCAAACATCCTTCGACTGGCGGAGGGCTTACAGGGTTCAAAGAAATGCATTGAACTCATGTATGCATCATCTAACTTGAAGTGAAAATCAGGGCATCAACGCGGCCACACAGAACACGACCATCATCTAGGGAGTGCCACGTGTTGAGTTCATTTCCCTCATAATCGATTCCTGCTAATCTAATCTATCGACCAGAACTGCTCAAATTCGAATTGAACGCTAGACCGACCACGATGTTCACTAGCTCCACGATTATACCCTAATTCGCCTCGTGTACAGCTCGTGTATGACGTTGTCCATATGGTCGGGATTTCGCCTTCAGGACGGGACGACATTGACATTCCGGGTCAAGCGTCCAGGCGGATGATCATCTATGGACCCTTCAATCTGATGGAAGAGGACACCTTGATCAAGTTTCTCTTTGTATCCGCTATCGACCTCTAGGACTTGTCTTGATCGATATAACGCGGGCCCTCTCGAATTCGAAAGCTCAGTAATCTCAGCGCCCAACTCGAGATATCATGTTGACGGCCCCAAGATTATCTTATCATCGGCGATCAGAACTTCGCTCACCACCAGTCGCATCAGGCAGCACGTAAAATCTGATGAGTCTACGCACCCGCGGCGGCCGCTACGTTCGCTGAAAACAGCGGGCGGAGTGTCAAAATGGGGACACGAGGCGGCACGAGGATCTAATCGCCGTTCCTTCCTTCAGGTACCATAACTTTCCCGACCGACTTTGATCGTCATGCTCATCTGAGCGAGCGTACGCGAATATCAGGCACATCTTTCAGTCATCTTTCGCGCCGATCTACCGCCACCCCTCGCATATTATTACAGATTATTACAACCCTGTCGCTTGCCTGTCGCAGCGTGTCGCCGAAGACCGGCGAATTTGCACGCACCGGACGTCAGTCGCCATGTTCTAGCACATCGCCCATCAGTTGTGGGTCCGCATTCCAACCTGCTAACTATCTTTGTCTATTCGTAATCGCCCTCATCACCCTATTGCGCCTTCGCGATCATTGGTTGTGATACCGCCCCAAGACCTTCCTAGACCATATACGTGCCTCTCCAAGATCTCGGCAGGACGCCCACAGAGATTCTATGATAAATACGTCTCATGGGGCCTTCTTGAGATCTTATCCACCCCATCCGCCTCCACCCCCCATTTACGAAGATTTACGACTCGAGCTCCGCCATGCCTCTAACGACTCTCCTCCCCATTTCAGGCTTCCTTCCTTCCCTGCCCATCACCTGTGGCCTCGGTGCCTTGGCGCTGGCTTCTTTCTCAGCAATACGACGATGGCGCCGAAAATCACCTTATAAACATATTCCTGGACCCAAGTCCTCGTCGATACTCGGTACGTTGTTGGCCCACCCTTTCTTCTTACCCGCGACGAGCCGATCTCATCTCGCGTTTCTCATTTTCGTGTTGTTTTCCAGGTTATCTCCTAGACCTGCATAATCCCGAGGGACTCGACTGGCATTTCCAAATGACGGAGAAATACGGGCACGTCGCGAAGCTGAATGGGGGCATCATGGGGGTAGGTCATGTTTTACTCGATTCTCGTGAGGACGATTGAAGGAATACCCCGCGCTTCACAGCCAGAGGCGTTGTATATTACGGACCCCGCTGCCCTGAACGCAATTCTTGTCCGCGACCACGATGTTTTCCGAGAGTCCACCGAATTCGCAGGGTATGCCCATTGCGTTTGTCACTCGTCCTTTCCTTTACGTTAAAACCTTGTCTAGACTTTTTGGACTCATCCACCACGGCGATGGGTTGGCGTCAGTCTACGGTGCGTTTTGCTCGCTCATCCATTTGGTTTTTGATCTCAAGATCTTCCTCTAGGCGACGAGCACAAGAAACAACGCAAGCTCGTCGACCCCATCTTCACGACCGCCCGCATATCACGCCTCACGCCCCTCTTCTATAACGTCATGCGTCAAGTCCGTTCCCGAAGCTTCAATTTAAATAAACTACTGACGAGCTTATCCTCCATAGCTGCAAGCCAACCTTGATGCGGAACTCACTGAGAGTCCCAAGGGACACGAAATCGACATCCTCGACCGGCTGGTACGCACGACGCTCGAGCTCATCGCACAGGGCGGCCTCGGACATACCTTCGACTCGTTCAATCCCAGAAGCAAGGACTTCATAGAATTCCACTGGGCCATCACCTCCGTTCTGTGCGCGCTGCGTACTCTCTCGCCTCAACACAGACGCTGACTCGTAACGATATTTACAGCCCGATCGGCAGCCGCCTCTTCCTATTCCTCCCGTATCTCGACTCGTGGCGGAAGATGGAGCCCGTATGGCTGCGCCGTTTCCTTGCGAAGGCAGTTACATACCTTCCCTGGTCGGCGCCTCGTGAGGTAAGCCTTTGTTTCCACCTTCGACATATCCGTCACGCTATCCGTAGTATGATACTCACTGTCCTCTTTCCAGTTCAACAAGGCTTGTGATGTGATGCACCCGGTCTACCAAGACCTGCTCGAGGGGAAGAAGCAGCTCTACCGCGAGGGTGGGATGTCGGCACTGGAAGAAAGCGCCACGAACGGAAAGGATCTCATGACCATTCTCTGTACGTCCGTCCTTTCTTCTCGCTTCCCCTGTCATCCTTCTTCGGTTCTATGAACTTAATCTGATATGGGGTGCATAGTCAAATTGAATTGGGAAGCCGAGAAGCAGAATCGCCTGCCCGACGATGTCGTCATCGCGAACATGGGGTACGTCTTCCGGTGTTCGTTTTTTTGCCCTTTTCTGATTCCGAGGATGTGGGGTACGTGCAGGTCTGTCGTCCACGGCGCACAGGAAACGACTTCGGGCGCTATGTCCCGCTTCATCTCTCTGCTCGCGCTCAACCCTGACCTGCAAAGTCGCATGCGGGACGAGTTGCGTGCGGCGCGGGCGGTTAGTCTCATTTTTTTTTCATCTTGGAGCGTTCAGTGTCTTATGTTTCCGTCGGCCGATCGCAGAAAAAGGGAAATGAGGAGGACTTTGACTTCAACGAGCTGAACAGCCTGCCTCTGATGGACGCCGTGTGCCGGGAGACGCTCAGGCTCTTCACCCCCGTTACCTTTGTCTGGCGGCAGTAAGTTCTCTCACACGAGTTATACCCATCCCATGACGCTGACGCATTGCCTCGCAAAGGACGATGGAGGACACCGTCGTGCCGCTGCAGTACGCCATCCGCGACCCTGCAACCGGTGCTATGACACGCGAACTGCTCATCACCAAAGGCACTGCTGTCTACCTCGGACTCGCTGCCGCCAACCGGTCGAAGGCGATGTGGGGCCCTGATGGGAGTGAGTTCAAACCTGAGCGTTGGTCCGGGAAACTCGGGAACGAGGTCAACACGCCCGGGGGCGGGCGTCTGCCAGGCCTGTATTCTAACATGTAAGCGTATCCTTGCGTCCGAGAAGGCACGGAAATTTATGCATATTCTTGAAGGATGACGTTCCTCGGTGGCCCGAGAGCTTGCCCGTGAGTTGTCTCCCGTTATTCTTTTCCTCCTGCGCTGCCTGACATGTATGGCTTATAGCGGAATGAAATTCGCCGTTCTTGAGATCAGTGAGTCTCGATACATTCTATCGCGTATGATTGTTCGCTAACTGGATTTATCCATCAGAACTCGTGCTCGCTGTCCTCCTGGAAAACTACGCGTTCGAGCGGTCTACGAAGGACATTGACTGGAAGTTGTATATCACACTGACGCCGTACGCCAAGGGCGACGCGAGCGGCCCGAAGGTGCCTGTCAAGGTCACCATGCTGTATGTTCTTGCGTCGTATCGTATCCGACATAATACTGACTGCTGTTGACTAGGGACAAGAACTGATCACTGATCCCGCGCAAACCTGTACATATTGTCACTGTCGTACATGCTTTCCCAGAACCTGTTGTACAGTAGGGTGTACTTCGCTGTTGTTGTTCTTCTTGTAATACTTCGTTGTTGTTCCTTTACCGTGTACCGTGTACCCGACCCCACTAATTTACTGCTGGCTACTTGCTAGCTTGTTACCTACGTAGCCTTATTTCATAACTCACATCCCTCTCACGAATTACGTGCACGATTCTCTATATATATCACGCCCTCTTAAGACGAATAGAACGATGCCCTTAATGGCTGTGTCGCATCATGTACTTAAGACGAAGGCATTCTGATGACATTAAATTGATTACAAGGCAAAGTCCCATTCCACTGCAAAAGTACAAGTCAAGTCACTCAAAATCATATAACAATCCAACCAGAGTTCGCCCTAAGCAGCAGGAGTATCCTTCTTCACAAGCTCGTGCACGATATCCACCGCCCTCCTAAACTTCTCCTTCTCTTCCAGCGTCGGCTTCACAAAACTCTCCCCGCCTCCACACCCCTGCGGACCACCATTGTACCATTCGAGATCATCACTGCCCCAAGCAATGCTTGTATTCAGCCCGTAGATGTCCTCGCTCCCTGGGGGCTGCTCCGTCGGCAGATCCTTCAAGATAGCATGCAGCTCGGTCACGAGAGCGTCGGTGTCCTCGTGCTCGACGGGGATGTGCTTTGGGGCGAAGTCCTGAAGAGAGGGATGGCCATCTGGGCGCACGGCAGAGGCGATGAGAAGGGCATTGTTGTTTGACGCCTTGGTAATGGTGTGGATGGCGTCAGGCGTTGGGGGCGCGAAACCGCCGACGATGCCTGAAGATTAAGTGGGTTAGTGGGTGGATTGTGTGCGATTGGGCTAGGATGGGTGTGGATACCTTTCTGGAGGCGGAGAGAGTATTCTTGAGGAGGCATCGTAGTTGTGGTTGGGTGGATGGGAGTAGAAGTGCAAGGAGCTGTGACTCAGGTGAATCCTGATTGTATTGCGGAGCTTGATAACGCCACATAACCTCATTTCAAGGTTAGGGTCTCACAACGACATATGCTGAATGCTTTCCACAGAAAACGTATACCGCAAAAAAGGGAACAGTAGACTTGTCAGTAGATACTAAAACGGAGAGCCCATTCCTGCATCTATCCATATAGATTCATGATCAAGGTGCATCTAGTGAGCCCATGTTGAAGATGATCGACAGTCTTCGTTATCTCTAACAGGTTTGGTAAACACCCGTTGACCCTCGCGATGGCTGCTTGGTACACTGCACAGGGTGGTCGTCCTCTGCGACTTGGAAGGTCAACAACTTGTCGACTCCGTGACCGATTACCGTGCCCGTCCCACTTCACCCTACATCCCTCACACCCACCCCGACGAGCCTGTCTCAACCAAACCCCGTGTAACCCGGCTGCCGGTCCTAGTGGATCGGCGCCCTAAGTTCCGTGTTCATCCTAGGACCGCGAGTCCCCGATAGTTCCTCTGCACCTTCTCCGTCCCCCTCCTCCTCGAACCCCCAACCGTCTAGTCAGCCGCACCTTGACCCGCGTCACCCGGGGCATTAGTATGTCCTGCCCCCTTTCCCCTCTTCCCCCTCTTCCCAACCTCCCTCTCCCAGACCTGTGAAGCGACTAACCCACTAACACCAATCAGCCTCATCCAAACCCCCCGTGCGGCCTCAGACGACGAATCCCGTACACCGATCCCGTCCTCCCCCACTACTCAAGCATCCCTTCCGTAAGACGAAGACGCTCTGTGGCCATCGGTAGACCACGACACTTTGAGCCCTGTCACTGGCGGCAAGGAGCTCCCCGGAGGTAGTTCCATGGAAAGTTATGCCAGGGACTTCGTGAACGAATGGACGGAGGCTGTGGATGCAGCTGCCGACTTCAAGGAACTGGCGCCCATCAACGAGGACGAGCGGGATGTTGCGTGACATCTTAGATGAGGGCGCTGGGGACGACGGCATGATGCTCGAAGATCTGTCTTATAGCTGCGACTAAGAACACTCGGGAAGTAGTCGACGTCACTTTAGCCCTTATAGTGGACTTGGTCGTCGACATACAGCACCATGAGGTACTCGTGGTGGAACTATCCGAGGTGCTAATCGAGGATGTGGTCGAAACCTTCGCTGGCGATGTCGATCTGTCGTATGTGCTCGGGGAAGTCACCCACGAGGCCCAGTTAATCTAAATTCTCCCGCAGTGGCTGATACCTTGCCCGTGGATGAGACCCTACATACCCTGTTCAAGGAAGGTTTTGAATAGCGATAGGCATGCGAATGAGGACACCGCTGACACTCCAGACTCTGCGGACTCCAGCCTGATGCTGGAGGCCATGTTTCATGGTTACCCACAGTACTACTCCCGAGGTGATCGAGGCCCCAGCTCCCGGTGGAGGTTCCGTTACGGACATGGACGACGGCGAGGTGCTCGTGGTGGACGTCCTCGAGGAACCCAAGTTCCACCGTTCGTTGGAGATCCCGATTTGTGGGATAGGCTCCATAGGCTATACACGCTTGAGGTCGAGCCACTCGCCCTCGCTAACCCTTTGATCGCAGATTCTCCCACAGCAGCTGTAGCGGACGTCGACGGCGACCACACATTCACAGCAGTTCGCAATACCCTCCATCTCGTCTTCGAGGAGATGCCGGAGGGCGATATGCACGACTATGCGGAAGTGTCCCAGTCCGATGGCGAAAGCAATGAAAACCTGCTTCCCGTGGTGCAATTCTCTCCCTTGGACTCACCCGGCGTCCGTGATACCGCCCGCTCACGAAGACGATGAGCTGCTCGACTTCAATCTGCCCGAGATGCTGGTCGACGAGCTGTGAGAGGTGTTGGAGGCGATAGTGGAGAAGTGGCGGCTGGAGGGAGTAGAGTGCACGCAGGACCTGATCAGGGTGGATTGGGATAAGTGGGTCCCAGAGATCATTGTGAACGACGAAGATGATGGGGGAGCGGAAGACGGCTTTGCTCCTCTCGATCGCGTGCTCCTGGCCGAAGCCAATTCCATCGATAGCGATACTGTTGAAGAGCCGATAGCAAGCGGCATATCAGGTCGTGCTGGACAGCCTGCCAGTCGACGCAGAATATGCCAATGCAGAGGCAGCAGCAAATGATGAAGGCCGATAATGATATGGAGCTGAGTCTCAATGAGGAAGAGGTAGAAGGAGACCCCGCTCTGCTCGATGGCGGGCTCCTAGCCGTTGAAGACAACTCTAGAGAAGGAGATGCCGTTAATGAGCGCGAGTGGAATACCACTGGACGAGATGGAACATCATTCCACCCTCGCCCCCACCAGGCCGTGTGCCCACTTCCCCTCCAGGCCCGCGTATGTTCCCAGCCTTCTCGGAATTTGTCTCCGTTGCCTGCTGGGACCACGATGTCGAGGCCAAGGTGCGACCCCGGCGATCCAGATGACTCGTTAGATATGGAGGACATCCTCATCCTCCGCCTACGAGAACCTGCTAGACTCTGTGCCCGTGGAGGACTGGCCGGGGGAGCCGGAGCCGGACGTCGCGGAGGACCGGGGAGCCTTGCCAACCTCGTGGCCATGCGCATCCAGCGCACAGGAGGAGGTGGGTGGGGAACAGGAGAGTGGAGCCGGCCCTGGAGTGTGACGATCAATGTGGAAGTGTGCTGGACCCCGTGGAAGAGCTGAACGATCACGAGGAAAGAGAGGGAGAGGGAGATTGGAATGCGACACCAGAGTCGCGTGCATTTGCATTCTTGGTGGCGAAACAGAGGGCCCATAAGGCGATGGCGGTGACCGTGGGTTGCACCACAGGTCCACACCGCCCAGCCCTTCTTTGTCGATTGGGATTGGGATTGGAACCCCGCCGGCCCGCCGGCCCCCTCTGCTCCCCACATAATCCCCGCCGTCGCACCTTCGCTAGTGCGGTCATGTTCTCATCTCGTGCAGGAGGAGTAATGTTACCGTCACTGTCACAATAGCCGCACTCCCGCCCCCCGCCGCTGAGAAGTCCCGCCTGTCAGTCCTGAGCCCTCACGACGCCGTGTGTCGTCGCATGGGGGCAAGGGCTCGTGGCGCTGAACCATGAACAGACTACCACAGGTGGGACCAGGGACAGAGCAGACCTGGTGACCAGTCTAAGCAAGGCTCTGGTCAGGACTCGGGAGGTGCCTAGATGACCTGGGACAAGGTGAACGTACCCAGAAAGTTGACACTACTTCAACGTCGATCTGCGAAACCCGGAAGGCAAACCCGAGCCCACTTCGCTTTACATCTATAAGACTTATGTTTAGACGCGGACAGGCATGCTGAGGACGTGATACTCACCCAACACCAATACCATATCGTGGACTCCAGAGATCCCCTCTGCCGTTCTGAGCCCCAAGCCGGTCTTCATCACCCATGTTGTCACTGCTAACAGCTCCGCCTGTCGGTCCTAAGCCGGTGTCGGGAAGGGCTCGTGTTGCTGAATACCAGAAAGTTGTGTCTTGAATGGTTTTGGCTTCTGATTTCTTTCTGTTATGGTTGAAAAGGGTGCTGTGGGCGGGATTGTGACTTTTACATTCGTTATCGTGGTCGGATGTGGATAATACGCTGGGAACAATGAGTATTAAATTTCGTTCAATGCATGTTTTGGTAGAACAAATCGACGTACCCCTGCATGCAATATCTTATCGATCGCAGCGCAAGCCCGCCTGCGCCGTGGTATACAGCGCCCGCAGAGGAGTCGATTGGCCATGAACGGCACAATAACGATAATGATTCGGACCACAGGTGAGATGCGACGGATTAGACCTGGTAAGGGCTCCGTCAGGGCGTGCCTGGATGTGCTGTGCTGTACATGGTGAACGCACCAAAAAAGTTGAAAAGTGCTTCGAAGATCGAGAGCCAGCGTAGTTCGCTCTATAATATGTATAATTAGATAGGGCAGTGCTGAGAAACGCGCAATGCACGAAAACGTACCCGATATCACATACGTAGCCGCTTCTAGTTGCAACACCACCCCGATGCCCCGCATCTCCAAGCCATTAGCCAACCGTATCAGCAAGGCGAACTGAATCATGCATCTTGCGTTTTTGGGGCGCCACCAGCGAATGTATCGGGGTGTTTGAATTTGGTTTTTTTCTTGTGGTCATACTGGTGGGAGTTATGGTGTCAGCATTCATTAAGTGTGGGGATCCATTATGGGTCGACATACCAAGTAAGCCTGGGTTCTACTCTTATTACAAGAAGTACAATGGTACACTGGGGATCATGTCAGGATTGAATCAATAGATCTTCGAATAGGATGGGGAGTCGTACCTAAGGTGCCAAGACTCTGGTGGTGGATCCATTCATTATCACAACAGGTCTAGCATGGTTCGTCCGAAAACGCATATGTAACGCCCAAAAAGCTACTCTGGACCTGAGTCGAGCTCCTGTGAAGCCAAACGCTGGTTGACGTCCCATCCGAGTACCTAAGAAGCGTTTCCGAGAATGCTGAAACGCGTGAGGGCACGTCGGTATGTGATTGTACGGAAGACGGCATCAAGCGAACGTACCATAAATGACGTCTGTCTTCCTGTATCATACATGACTCATCCCGTCTTCCTTGTTCAGACTTGAAACATCGAGACGCCATGGGAGCTTGTGCCTTGACTATCAGAAAGTGAGTCAGATACTCGACAATCGCACTCAGAAGGCAGAGAACTTACCACGGTCGAGTGAAACGATCAAGCTTCAAGTCGTTCATACAGTCCACTGGTGAACAAGGCCCATCACGAAAATTGCACGCAAACCGCTCGGAAGATGAAGGCAAGCGAATGTGATTACGTCATTATATTCTCACGATGATGTGCGATTTGGCAAGATCTTATCGGTCCCATCTCCGGGCCCGCGTCACACACGCGACCACTTTCAAAATTTTCCGATTTACGACTCGGAAGAGGAGAATAGCGAACACTCTATGCAAACCCTATGGTTCTCAGCCTTTCTCGTGTTGCTTTTTTCCGAGTCTTATTCTGTCTCAGGCTGCCTATTTGCAGGTCACCATTTGGTTGCCAGATGACGGCCTGTGAACGAAACCGGCCAATAAAAAATGGCATGGCACGGGCGTGGCATGCGCCTGAGGTGTGTATTTGCGGCTCGTACCTCAAGTAAGAAGACCATTCAACTTACGAAGGGTCTCTGAAAGCCCCCAAGTCTGTTTGGGATGGCTACGAATCTGGTTCAACAGCCGGTAATCGACGTGAGAAGGCCAGTACGTAGTTTTTCTCGTCTGCTGTCATGATATCGTTCTCTGGCTCATCAACATGTGATCTGCTGGCGAGATGAGGGAAACACGGATGCACGTTGAATCATAATCTACTGACTTGTCCTTTAGAACCAAGGAGGACTATTCGGCCCAAACAAGTCCACGACACTAGGTCCTCCAGGCGGCCTTGGTTCCGTAGACACCATTTGGTAAGCCTGTGAAGGAATGGCCGCAAACGCCGCTGCGGCGCTCCCAAACTTGCGGCGACGATTCTCGCCTATATTCACAAGGATCTGCAGCGCCTTCTATGGCGGGGGGTGCTGGATGAAACCCCTTAGCAATCCCGTCTGTCGCATGCACGGAAAATGCTGCTCTACTTCCTTCGCGTCGGGTAGATGTGGACCTGGATCCATGACTAGAATGAGATAAACATCGGTGAGAAGCGGGTACGCGTTGGGAGTGGTCAGGATGGCGGCGATCTGGCTCTCGACATTCCCCCAACGAGGGTCATAAAGCCTTTCACGGAGTTTGTAAGGAATGACCACAGTGAGACATTCGATGCTCCTCGGCAGGCCGCTAGTGTGGAGAGTAGAAAGAATGTCGAGGTTGTTCTCCTCGTATTCGTATATCACAAGACGAAGACGTGTGAGCAGGCGGAGATTGACTGGGTTCAACTCGGCATCCGTTGTCACCCCGTCGTATTCGCCAAATGATATAGGTACCACCAACACGTGCAGCTCCGAGAGGCGCGCCCAAAGACACCTCAGAAGAGCGCGCGAGTGATAACATCGCGCATCGATGGAATGCAGAAGTGATAGGGAAGACGGGGAAGGACCATCCGGGATGTGCAGAGGCGTCGTGCGGCAGGCAGGATCCTTGCATTCCGCTACGTACACCAGACCCAGTATCGAGGGCGGCAACATCAACAAGTGGGTCGGAAACAAGCAAAGCGGGAATTGATCAAAGATGACGGTGTCGAGGTTTGGGGATTTTAAGATGTCCGCCATGGCACTGCTCTCCGGAAAGGCAGGGAGCGGCCTGATGGGCTTGTGTACGCGCTGAAAATGGAACGATCGCAGGGCGCCACGATCAGCGAACAGCCGGAGGAATGATTGAAATGGAGTATGTGTATGAGCCCACTGAGTTGAACTGAAGATGTAGAGGGTTTTGACAACGGGAACGATCTCGGGAAAGGTGCGGAGCGCGAGTAGGCCCTCGCATTGCCTTTGAGATCGCAATGTAATCTTGGAGAAAAGGTGGCGGTGGGAGGCTCTCAGGAAAGATGACGAAACAAGGGAGCATTGCCGCAGCGTTTCAAAATCGAGTGTAACTTCGTCAACAATGCAGTCAATGATATCTTGATGGATCGTGACAACGGCCACTGACATGGTGGTCGTTATTCATGAGGATCAAGAAAATTATCGCGTCCATCGATAGGCAGTCTATTATGCCAGCTTCCATTCTCACGAAAAGGTTTTGGTCATCGCCGTTGCTGTTCTATCTTGGTCCTAACCATCAAACTTCCTTATGACAAGTTGACACGATGCAAACACGATGCTTGGGCGGCAAAATCACCATTCTTCAAGTTCTATTACACGAGCTTATGAACCGTGCCTTCGCCACGGCCTCGCGTTGCTCGGCGGTGGCTCCAGCACTGGTCCAACACTCGTTGGGGGGGAGACCCCCCCAAACCCCCCCCATGCACGTCCCCCGGCATCATACTACAATCCTTTATCCCACTTTGAATACTTCCCCCGGCAATGTACTACAATTCTTTATCCCATTTTTCATACTTCCCCCGGCAATGTTAGGGCTCCGCACCGTCCGTATTACGGTGACGGCCGTATAAATACGGCATATGTACGGTGACGGCAGGACCGTCATCGTCCGTATAGCTCGAAACATACATGCTCGACGGTACGGGTACGGCAGGTTTACGGCCGTAATACGGTACGGTACGGCGACGAAGACAAGTGTCAATATAAAATACTGTATAATGCCGAATAGGATATACACCATGCTATATTGAGGGCTTATAGTCAGTACGGAGGGAAACGGAAGATCGAGGCAAAAGGAAATTAGTCTTACTACACGGTCAGCAATCAAAGCCTGTCAGAACTTCGTTAATAGCACAGCGAAAGATCAAGCAGTAAGTACCAACACATACATTTAGGTGGCCTCGCATGCCTGCTTGGCAAATCCAGTCTCTCCTTCCAGACTACATATGTAGTACGTGCACATGTTGCGGTTGAAACTGGGCCGTGCGACGTGCATTCAAGCGGAAGCGCGCGTCGATATCAAGAAGAAATCCATGGACTTTGCTAATGATGTCCTAGCTAAAACTTTGAGCCTAGAAAAGAGCGAACATGGCGGTTTCATTTGTGCGT
>JABCKH010008052.1:0-15629 GCA_018851285.1 Lyophyllum semitale | reverse complement strand
CAACGAGTGTTGGACCAGTGTCGGAGCCACCGCCGAGCAACGCGAGGCCGTGGCGAAGACACGGTTCATAAGCTCGTCTTGGGAATAGAGAAACTGATTATATTCGAATTAGTTATGTGCATGGGCAGAAATTTGTATATCCTCAAGATCGAGATGATGCGCTCTGAGCGATTCAAGTGCTTGATTTTAATGTTCATCCCACTGAAGCTCCTCAGCCTGGGACTGGCTGGGCCACACCGAACATCTGCATCACACCTACCACTATACCATGAAATGATATTTTCAAGGAAGCTGTGACAACCTCCCTCCCTTACTTTATAAGATATGCGACACTAAGTTCCAGCACCCTTACGTAATTGCTTAGTAAGCGCCAAGAGCGGCCAAATATCTGAGATCCGAATTTTTTTAAAACTTTTTACAGTTGTTTTTGGGTTTTTGAAGTCAATTAAACTAGATATTCATTAACTGATGCTCAGATGGCACTCAGAACATGGTATCCCCGTTGTAACCATGCTCTCAAGTTGGTGGGACCATCAGAGGCAAACCCTATGACATAAGATTACCCGTTATGGTAAGATAAGATAAGATAAACAGAACCCTAACCCTAATCTGCGGCCAAATGTTGAAGGTCCAAATTTCCAAAACTTGGCAGAACAACGGAATCGACGAAATAAAGCATTTAGAATAATAATATTTTTTTGAGCAAGATTTGTCTTCTCCTCATTCGTTTTGTGAAATTTTAAAGATATTCTGCCACATTATTTCAGGTCTGCATCTAATGAGCTCATTTCTGCAGTTAAAAGTGGCAGAATGTAAATGTGGATGGAGGAGAAGGCCGTGCAAGACGACGACCAAAATGGTTACATAAGGGGTGCTGGAACTTAGTGACATATCTTAACGTCGCGTGAGATTTCCGAACACTACTCTGCATATATAATCGATGCAGAACGTATTATCGGGCTCAAAGAAGTTTGTTCTCTCGCACATTCTATGCTTTCAAATAACTGAATTCTATTGTTCGGTGACTCAGGGTGAGGAGCACGCGTACGTTGAGGAGGAAATAAGAGAGTTGCATATTCTGGCCCTGTGACTTTTTGCGAGCGACGGCACCAGCCTACTATCCTACTATCCCACCCTCCGGACGGCGTGCTGCGTGGAAGCAAACACCGCACTCATATCTTCTATTGTTAGACAACTCTGCGTTAATTGCTGCAGATAACTGCTACAAGAAAGCGTCCGCATTCCTATCATCTATAGACTGCATTGTCCGTCTATTGATATATATAAGTCGGTATCATCGATGGATCCTGAGTGATAAGAGCATGCAAAAGGGGCAATGCGGCGGCGGTAACGATCCCCACGTGGAACGTCCGCCTCTCACTGATAGCCTCTGATAGCAACCTTCCCTCAGATCCAGGGGCGCTAGGTTAGGTCCAGGGGACCCGTTGCAGCCCGCTGCAGCCCGTCGCTCGAGACTCAGAACAGTGCAATATGTAGGGACTCTCAGGGAGCAACGATAAGCACTCCACACGAGACCACGCGACAGCACCGCGCCAATCAATATCCCTACTTACTTTTTTAGGCTGACGAATGGAGCTTCCAGTTGACTGGGCGCCTATATCTCCCTGGTCTATCACTCACCACCGTCATGTCGGATTCTAATGAAACGAATGTTAAGAAAGACACCTCGGAGAAGGATGAGGCTGAGCTCGCTCGCATGGGTTATAAGCAGGAACTCAAGTGCGTATTCCTCCTCAGTTGGCTTGCCTCCAATGCATATTGAATATCCTTATCGGAAGGCGCGACCTTGGTCTCATGCAAGTGAGTAGTCGATATTGTGTCTAAACTTATAAATGCTGAATCAAAGGGGTCTGTTGTGCAGAACTTCGGAGTAAACGCGCCCTAATCTCGTCACACGACCTTCTGACCTGGCGTATCTAGGTCTCATTCTCCATCATCTCTGTGATCACTGGCATAACGTCTCTCTTCCTGTATGGACTGGTAAGTATGCCACAGTGACGATACCCGGTCGAAGCTGACGTGAAGAAGAACACTGGCGGTCCAGCAGCAATGGTGTGGGGTTGGGTTATTGTGGGTAAGACGCGTCAGATAACGCTGCGAACGCCTCGATGTTGATAACTTCAGCCTTTTTTACGATGTTGGTGGGATTGGCGATGGCTGGTGAGTGCTACTGTGAAGCTAGTGTGACCACTCTCTCTGACGCGTCTCTTAGAGGTCTGCAGGTATGCTCACAGCTCTCAGTCATATCGATCCCGCCAATGACAAACTGTAGTGCGCATCCCACATCCGGCGGACCGTATTATTGGGCAGCCATGTTATCAGAACGCAAGAACGCGCCGCTCGCATCTTGGATTACCGGTACTCGTCTCCTTTCATATGTATTATTTTTCGTTGCCAGTTCTCATCGCCAAGTAAGGTTGGTTCAACCTTCTAGGTCAGGTTGCCGTGACGACTGGGATCAGGTTAGCAACATTTTCCCTATGCTCTGAACGTTCACCTCAAGGATCGATCGCGTAGCTTCGGGTGTGCGAACTTTATATCGACGGCTTGTACGCTCAAGACAAATTTTGTGCCAACACCGAACACAACGATCGGTGAGGACTTGGCTTGAATTTGTCCAACTTCAACTGGCTTAATAGTGGAGCCCTTGGCCATCTCAGGGATATATGCCGCTGTCTTGTTTACTCAAGGCTTAATGAACACATTCGGCGTTCACTTACTGAACTACCTGAATAATATTTCTGTGGTATGGCATGCTGTCGGAACATTCTCTTTAGTCGTTGCCATCTTGGCGAAAGCTCCAAGGCACCAATCTGCGAAATTTGTCTTCCAGACTTTTATTGATGGAACAGGCGCCCCTGGAGCAGGGTGGGGTGACCGCGCTAGCAAACCTTATGTTGCCGTCATCGGGGTACGTATTCCGTCTCGCAAGTTGATGATAAAACACTAACCGCTGACATATTTTAGATTTTAATGGCTCAAGTAAGACGATTCAATGACCGTAAGCTGCGTTTGCTGATCTCAGGTGTTCGATAGTACACTCTTACTGGTGAGCTCCATTTCTACTCGCAAATTAGTTTGGCCCCATTCAACTACGTCGACAACAAGGTTTCGATGCCAGTGCGCACGTGAGATATCAGACCTTTCTAATAAACAGAGATCTAATATGCCGAGTTTTGGCAGATGACGGAAGAAACACACAACGCTGCTATGGCAGGGAGCATCGGCATCATCATGGCCATCGGCGTCTCCGCTATCCTAGGCTGGTTCCTCCTTCTTGGACTTCTATTTTCCATCCAAAACCTCGAGGCCACATTGCATTCAGCAACTGGGCAACCCGTTACGCAAATATTCCTTGACACTGTTGGAGAGAATGGGGCGATCGTTCTCATGGTATGTGCTTCGGCTTCCTACCTTTCGAAAGGAGAAAATGACAGTGCTTAAACAGGTCATTGTGATCGGCGCTATGTATTTATGCGGGTGAAATTCATTCTAACTGTTGATGCTATATACAAAGTCTGACCCTGCAGCGTTTAACTAAGGACCTTCTCGGTTACCTCGAATTCGCGAATGATGTACGCATTTGCACGCGATGGAGGCATACCAGGACACAAATTCTTCAACCAGGTCAATGCCAAGTGGAAGTCGCCCATAAGGACTGGTATGTTCTGACCATAGTATCGTCTGGATTTCCTTTCACGCCGTGTATGCAGTATGGCTTGCTTGCACCCTGAGTTTCATTCTGGGGTTACCAAGCCTGGGAAGCTCCGTAGCTTTTTCCGCTGCCACATCGATTGCCACAATGGGTTTATACATATCCTATGGTTCATCCCTCAGTTCTTTGATACAGTTCCATCTTATGACTCCTTTCCAGGCATCCCGATTGCTCTTCGTGTTATATACCGAAAGAAGTTCGTCCGGGGCCCTTTTCACCTCGGTTCCTTTTCTTTGCCTGTCGCGATTGTAGCAGTCACATGGATTTGTTTTATCTCCATCGTCTTCATTCTCCCACAAGTCAACGTAAGTCATATGACAAGATTTGCTCGGAGTGTGTCCTACATGATCCTTTCTTTTCAGCCCGTGGATTCCCAGACGTTCAACTATTCAATTGTGGCGGTCGGAATCGTTATCGCGTATAGTGTTGGCTTTTGGCTCGTCAGTGCTAGAAAATGGTTCACTGGTCCCGTTAAGCAGATCGCAGGTAAGCCTTGAAGCACACTTATATTCTTAGTCCCTCTCTGACCAGTAAATTTATGTGAAAGCTGAAGAAATGGGCATTGATGTCGCAGAGAAATACCGTACAGAGGATATCTAACGACGTGAGGACTACGCATGTCTGGCAGGACTGGAACGGCATACTTGTCTAGCGTTCTCCCTACTACAGAGCCATCACGATTAAGAGATGCAGAAGGACATTGCATACTTTTATCCACCTGTAATCATCTGATCCTTCTGACATTTGGCGAAAAATACCTTCAATGACTGCGAAGTGGTCAATGGCGGCGGTCTTCCATTTTTCCATTCGTTGAAGTCCACGATGCTAAAACAAGTGCGATCGTCTTCTCCATTTTCACCATATTCCTGCTCTTCTACACAGAGCTGGCCCTTCCAATCACAGAACTTGTCCACCTTGTCCAACATGTCGATCACCAGCTGTGCCTGGTCGTACGAGATTTCAAAGTTGCTGTCTGGAAGCGCCATCATGATATACATCCCCTCTAGATTGAGCTGCTTCAACACGTTGGGGCACCGACCAAGAGCTAAAACTTTATCGGGATAATATGGGGTGTCCAGAAAATCAGCGGGGTCTGGTTCGCGTCCAGCCATCGGCTGCGAGTAAAAAACTGTGGAGATCGCGTCCCGGGCCACGCTCGTCGCCCCGTGTCTCGCGCTTCCACGATTCTAAAACCCTGGTGGCCCCTTCGATCCGGGAACGAGCATTGGCGATGACGACGGCTTCGTGGGCGAGAATCGTGGTGAGTGCTAACGGTCAGGGGCTTCCGGAAAACCTAACCCTACTACTAGTTCTTCCGTCTTGGCACATCATGGTGCGGAACTTCACTCCTGCTCAGCTCCTCCACCCCTCGACTCGGAGTCTCTGGTTGTGACAAATGACTTGCTCGTGTGGCATCAGTCGTCTGCGGCAGATTATGGCGTTTTATTCACAGGCTCTCCTGCGTCTCTCAAAATATTATTTTCGCCACACCTGAGTCATCGATTCTTCAAGTTGAATCTTCGGACATCAATTCTGCCTCAGGGCCGCTCAGCGTGGGCGTCTACTCTGGCCACCCCTAGCGCCTCCTAGCGCGCGCATAGCTTTGGTGACCGTGATTGACGCCCAAATGGGCGTCAATCTTGTACTTCAGGTTCTATGCATGAAGTCGTCTGTTCCATTCACAGTATCGTTGGTCACCTGTCTAGGTAAGGCACATCTTTCCGTCAAGTTCCTTGGCTCAATGAAATGTATCTTTAGACTATCTTTAGTATCAAACACCCTACAGACTTTTGAAGGCGAACCTCCGGCCCAGGAGGCCGGTACCTAACTTTGGTTATATAAGCGACTCATCGCCTTGCTTTGCAGTGCTTTTCAGTGCTTTTCACGTCCTGTTCAATGCCACGTCTCCACTTCAGTCTTCCAGTAGTAGCATAGTATTTCAACGTCCCAATGGAAGGCTCTTACAAGGGGAAAAAGTCAACGAAACCAGGATGGCGGTATAAACTCAGCTCTGTGTTCCACCTTACTCACCCACAGCGACATGGGCCCGTATCAGAAACTGGACCAACCATAGCATCGCAAAAGAAGGCCCAGGTGAGCTTCATATTACTAGTATTTCAAGATGATGTTGCCAACGCCGGTGCACAGGCATTTACATCTCCCGCAACATGCACATCTGCAACGTCTTCAGTAACCATACTACCTACGAGCAGCGTACCTTCCATGAATCCTGATTCGGAGTTTAACGCTTATGCAACAATCGGCGGGCTCCCTACCACCGTAATCGTTCCGAGAACGTTGGTTCAGCGGGCCAAAGCTGAGGGAGGTGTTGCCTATGAAGGCCTGAAAATAGTAGCGCAGGGGCTTTACGATTGCTCAGACATGTTTCTGCCACTCAAAACAGCGGTGGGCGCGCTCCTAACGATCATTAAGATTGTCGATGTACGTTGGTAACCGTGCATTCCCTGCGACGCGCGACAGGTTATTCATGTTTTATTTTGCGTATCAGAGTGTGTCGAGGAACAAGAAGAAAATTGAAGACCTCGAAGCGAAGCTAGATGCTATCTTGTCAATCGTTGAGAAGTATAAAGAAATACGGTGGTTTGCGTGCCCTGGATCACCGGATTCAAATATTCTGCGAGTGCGTTAGAACTTCATTTTATATATTTGACACTTTCTAACCCTCCCTAGGGCCATTACCATTCAAATAAATGCGCTTGAGAAGTTGCACAGCAACTCGCTAGTGGCTCGCACTGCCGAAAGTACAAAGGATGCTGGCACGATACTTAAGGCCTTCCGCAATATCAACAGTCTGTGCGACGTTTTTCAGGTCAGTTTCTCGTAGGATTGGGACGCGAGATGTGTAGATTGATTAGCTCTCAAAGATTGATACTAAGTTACACATCGAGATGACAGTGGAGGATATCTTACAGGTATTGTCGAGTCTTGGAGAAGTATGATCAAAGCTGATATAAAGCGTCCCCAGCGTCTGAACTCCAGTGAGACACAATTTGGGCTGGCATTCCACTTTGTAATGCTCATAGATCCATAGATTCCCTTGACAAGCTTCGCCATGACATGACATCATACAAGACTCGCCAATCGTCATACGGCGATCCCAGCAGATGCATGCCAGGCACGCGTGTCAAGGTGCTCTCAGATTTGGAAGCTTGGGCGTCGGACGATGCAAGCAGCAAAGTATACTGGCTCGTAGGAATGGCCGGAACGGGAAAGTCGACCATCGCACACACTCTCTGCGAAATCCTCGACGGAAAAAATATGCTCGGCGCAAGCTTTTTTTGTTCTCGAGCGTCCGAAACTGCTCGCAATGCACGTCTTATCGTCCCGACTATCGCCCACGCGTTAGCCTCTGCGTCGCCTTCCATAAAGTCTGAGGTCTTCAAAGCTGTCGAAGATGACTCCAATCTAGCAGAACCGACCTATATCAACCTCCAGGAACAATTCGAGAAGCTTATTCGTCACCCTATCGGAATGTCCGTTGGCCCGAGCGTCAAGACATACAAAGTCGTTGTTATTGATGCCGTTGATGAATGCAGTGACCTCAGATTCGTAGCCTCCTTGATTCAAATCATTCTCAAGTCATCCTCGGGCTTTCCTCTCAAGTTCTTCATCGCCAGCCGAGACGAAGACTTGATCCACAGTGCCTTTTATTCTCTTCCGGAAATCCCGACCGCTTTCCAGCTACACGAAGTCGAGAAGCACGTGGTCCAGGATGACATTCGAAAATATATCGAGAGGTCGTTGCTCGACATCAAGAACTTAGGTCTTGATCATACCCTGGATGCATGGCCCGCGCCATCTGAGTTATCTAACCTAATCCGCGATTCCGGCAAACTATTCATCTATTCAGCGACTGCTATTCGTTATATTCGCGACGGTGGAAAACTCTACAAGTCTCGTCTCTCTTTCATAGCAAACCGAAACCCAAAATCTGGGAGCACATTACGAACTTTGACTATCGACAATCTCTATGGACACATCTTGGAACAAGCCTGTGCATCAAAGGAGGAAATTGAACGTACTCCCATGAGGCAACTTTTGTCTATCATTGTGTTCCTACGGAATCCGTTGCCGATCCAAGCCATCACATCTCTGTCCGAGATCGATGCGAACCTTTATTTGTCGCCATTCACCTCCGTCATTCATATTCCTACTCACAAGGAGGCCGCGGTTGCTGTATTTCATGCCTCCTTCCCTGACTTTGTGACGGATCCCACCCGTTGTTCGCCACAGCGCTGCCCTTCATTTGCTGCTCTGCTTTCTTCCGAAAGTCACAAAATATTAGCTCTAAAATGTTTGGAGCAAATGAATCACTTGCTAGGGTACAACATATGCAATGTCCCGTTGGAGCTTACCGTGTCACGCAAAGGAACGGTCAACTTTCCGGATAACAGCGGCAAGATCTCGGAAGCGCTCAAATACTCATGCCTATATTGGGCTTCTCATTTAGCCGAAGTACAAGAATCTGACTCCAAACTTGTACTCGCACTGGATGGTTTCCTCCACGAACACCTTCTACACTGGATTGAGTGCCTTAGTGTAATCGGTGAGCTAGAGACGGGTCTCAAATCCCTGGGAAGTGCAACCACCGTTCTATCAGTAAGTGATTATTTTAAATGAAGGGAAGTGTCGTACTCAACCACTGTTCTACGGCAGAGGCTCAAGAGAACCGAGACTCGATACCATGACCTTCAGTTACTTGTTGACGAGGCCCACCGGTGTATGCAAATGAGCTTCGAGACCATCCAGAACAACTGCTTCGAAATCTATCAGTCAGCACTCGTTTGGATTCCGCAACGATCTTTGATACGCAAATTCTATGCTCAAGAAGTCCGCCGAGTACCTAAAGTCTTGGTGGGACTATCCAACTTGTGGGGTCAGACGGAGCTGGTCATGAAACACAACGATAGAGTGACCTCTGTTGCATTCTCGCAGGATGGCAGCTGGGTCGTCTCTGGATCAAAAGACGAGACGGTCCGTATCTGGAACGCGATGACGGGCGAGATAGAGGCTGAGCTGAAAGGCCACACGAAGTCGGTGGAGTCTGTCGCGTTCTCCTCTGATGGCAGTCGAGTCATTTCTGGATCATGGGACGAGACAGTCCTGATCTGGAATGCGAAAACGTGCGAGGTAGAGATTGAGCTGAAGGGTCACACCGGATGGGTGCAGTCTGTCGCATTCTCCCAAGATAGCAGCCAAGTCGTCTCGGGATCGTTCGACAAGACGGTCTTGATCTGGAAAGCGAAAACGGGTGAGGTAGAGACCAAGCTTCAAGGCCACCTAGGGTCGGTGAACTCTGTCGCGTTCTCCTGGGACGGCAGTCGGGTTATCTCTGGATCGACAGACAAGACAGTCCGGATCTGGAACGCGACGACGGGCAATGTGGAAGCAGAGCTGAAGGGCCACACGGGGTCAGTGAATTCGGTTGCGTTCTCCCGGGACGGCAGCCGAGTCATCTCTGGGTCAAAAGACCAGATGATCCGGATTTGGAACGCGACGACAGGCGAGGTAGAGGCTGAGTTAAAGGGCCACACGAAGTCGGTGGAGTCGGTCGCGTTCTCCCCTGACGACAGCCAAGTCATCTCTGGATCGTTGGACGAGACAGTCTTGATCTGGAATGCGAAAACAGGCAAGGTAGAGACAGAGCTCAAGGGCCACACAGGTTGGGTGCATTTTGTTGCGTTCTCTCAGGACGGCAGCCGAGTCATCTCTGGATCGACTGACGCAACGGTTCGGATATGGAAAGCGACGAGGGGTGAGGTAGAGGTAGAGACTAAGGGGCATACGGGGTCAGTGAACTCCGTTGTGTTCTCCCCTGACGGCAACAAAGTCGTCTCTGGATCGAACGACAAGACTGTCCGGATATGGAACACAATGACAGGCGAGGTAGAGGCCGAGCTGAAGGGCCACTTGGGGTCAGTGAACTCGGTTGCATTCTCCCAGGACGGCAGTCGAATCGTTTCTGGATCGGAAGATAAGACGGTCCGAATCTGGGACGTAATGACGAGAGAGGTTGAGGAGTTAACAGGCCACATTGGTTCGGTAACCTCGGTTGCGTTCTCTCAGGATAACAGGAAAGTCGTCTCTGGATCATTCGACGAGACGATTCGGATCTGGAACGCGACGACAGGCGAGGTAGAGGCGGAGCTGAACAACATAGAGTCGGTGCTGTCCGTTGCGTTCTCCCAGGACGGCAGCCGAGTTGTCTTTGGATCATTCGACGACAATGTCCGGATCTGGAATGCGACGACGTGCAAGGTAGAGGCCAGGCTGTGGGGCCACAGGGCGTCGGTGAGGTCTGTGGCGTTTTCCCAGGACGGCAGTCAAGTCATCTCTGGATCGGAAGATAAGACGGTCCGAATCTGGAATGCGACGACGCGTGAGTCTCAACAAATGACAACCCTCGACATCACACTCCCCGACTCTACCGAGATTCAACAGCACGGGCAAGGATTCTTCAGCATTGTCTATCCAGTACCACACAATATACCCAGTGTATCTCCCACCCTTTCGATACCCGATGAGAATTATCAGTGGATAGTCGGTGCACTCCGGGACTGCTGGATCCCCCCACATCTTCGCCAAGTTCGATCGGCCTCATTTTCCCGTGGCCGAGTATGTCTTGGGTCTGTATCAGGTCATGTAGTTGTTTTGGACATGAACGTTGCACCATAGTTTCAAAAGTTTGGAATACACTTTAATACAATGGTTACAAGTTTACAACAGCATGACGAGCGGAGTAGCTATTGCATTGCTTGGCGAACTCCCGCGATCCTAAAGAAACCAATGTAGAAGTGAGCCATGGTGATCCAGAGCTAGGTCGGGGGTAACTTACTTTGAGTCATCCTTAGAGCTCTGGGACAAGGGAGTGGAACGACAGGTTCGCGATCACTACTGTTATGAACGACACATGTCAGAAACGGAGTACGCACATCAGGAAAGATGAAAACTTACAGAAACAGTCCTTCGAGCATTCAAGTTACTTCAGCAATTTGGTCTTCGCGTACCAGCAAAAGATGAACGTGCCAAGATCGATCCATACACTATTACCAAAGCACTCCGAGGAGTTACCAATGAAGTGCTCGACTTCCTGGAGACCGCTGGAGAAGGGCACCTCAGCCAGCATCGCGACGAAGCTAGACTCAATTAGGTCCTACAACCATGAAAGATTCAGAGGTATCGGCAACGGCCTGATAATTCCGCAAATTCCAGTGAAGCACTGACACGACGAGACGAGTGTGGTGACGTTCGTGCGAGTTTGCGAGAAGGGAATGCGCCAGTTACGCGCGCGATTTGTTGTCGAGAATGAAGGAAAGGAGGAAGAACGGAGAGTGTCTTGGAGATGCAGCCGGTCGTCCACCGCATCCGACTGAAGAATTGACAATACGTACTGTCAATGCATAGCTCCCCTGATAAATCCTTGACATAGCTCCAGTCATCCATTTTGGCCGGGCGTAACTGCAGCACTGGAATGCTGAAGGCTCTGGCCTAGGCCTTGTCCATCTTTTATGCACGCAGGTCAGCGCAGGTCAGAATGTTATGAGGAACATAGGAAGAATCATACTCACTCAGTAAAGCGACACCACAGCGGTTCTTGTATCGCAGAGGCTAGTAAAGGATGAGCACGAGTAAAAGAGCGGGAAGATATGACTCTAGATAGTCGTTAAGTGTCGCAATTGAAGCTGATCATGGTGGTCGTTCTCAAAAGTCCGAACGATCAACTGAACTTGAACTGAACCTTCGAACATCCTTTATTTTCAAGTTGATTCTACCAGCTGCTTATCTTTCCTCACCCACCTCTCTACATTACATCGTTTATGCTGCAAATATCTGAAGTCCCTGAAAAGACTGGTAATAAACTTGTCTGCTCCACCGATCCTTGCGTTCAAACAGCAACGTAATTTTTCAGCGGAGTCCCTCTGGTCTCTCAACCACTTGTATTGCCGAGCTCCACTAGGCAAGTGTTGAGCAGCGCTGGCTCAACACATTCTTCGCTCTCTATCTGTGCCCAACTAGTCCGTTCCCACTAGTTCGATCAGTGCATCGTCGATGACTTTTTGACGTTGTCAGGATCAAATATATTCTCTTCATTCTCCTCCTGGTGCTGATGTATACCCAGTTATAGATTTAAAGAGCCCACCTCCGTTTAGTCGCGTGTCTATTTACGTTCTCAAGCTGCGCTTTTTTAAGCTGCGGGTCCTACATTCGTGTCGTTTCGGGGGTGCCAGTGATAGCAGTGACAAATGTCCATTATATAGACTCATACCAGAAACTGTATCAAGTCTCAGAACGCGTACGCCCTGAATATGACCCAACGCTGCAGGGGCTGGTATCAAATAAGCACGATGCAGATTTAGTTGCTCCCGAGCGCTCGCGTAAAAGTAACTATTACTCGATTTCTGTGCTCTGCCTTAGAAGAGTCAGGGACATGTTGCTTCGCGGTTCAAGGCGACAAGGGAAAGGAATCAAATGACTAAACAACAACGATTGAGTCAGCGAGAAGGATTGATTACGGGGTATGAGCAAGCCATACCTGGCTAGCCCACAAGTGAATGTGGCAACCTCTGGAATTATCTCCTTCCCATCGATCCCAACGGCTTTTGAGATTGAAATTGTCGCTATCGCGGTTGCAATCGCTATCCAGAGGCTATCCTCTGCAAGGTGACGGCCAGGACATATCCTGCTGATATGTAAGTCGAGTGTATACACTGCGTGCTGGCCGAGCGATTTACCTCCGTCCGAAGCCAAACTGTGCGGTGGTGTACGGCTCGCCTCGACCCATCGGGGCTGGTAAAAACCGCGTTGGCTCAAAGTTGAAGGGGTCCTTGTAGATGGACTCGTCCAGATTTATTCCCCTACCAGACGATCATTAGTCGAGGATGGGAATCTATGTTTTTGCAGAGATGTACCTGGTATGTGCAATGACAGTGGATCCCTTGGGAATGAACATGCCTTTATAGACGTCATCTTCCAACGTCCTGTGTGGTACACCTGGCATACAATATTCAACTGTAAATTTTTACGAAGCCAAGTTCAGCGTACCTGATGGAACAGCCTGATTCCATCTTATGGGAGGGTCCGTCAGGACGATGAAACATCAGGAATACAGACGACATACCGGAGCGTTTCTTGCAAGAGACATTCTAGATAAGGAAGACTCTCCCGATCGTGAAATTCCGGGAGGCGGTCAGAACCGACGACCGCATCGATCTCTTCTCGTGCCTTGATTTGACAGTCTGGGTAGAGAACCATTGCCAGAAAGAAGAAAGAGAGGGTGGACGACGTCTGATTCGAGATCTAGTCGCTGAATGGGACCTCTCTGGAAAATCAATTCACTCACCGTTTCTGCAGCTGCGAGATATACAATGGCCGCAGCGTCCTGGAGTCGTTTGATAGTGGCTAGATCGTTCTTATCATCC
This sequence comes from Lyophyllum semitale, assembly GCA_018851285.1. Taxonomy (NCBI): domain Eukaryota; kingdom Fungi; phylum Basidiomycota; class Agaricomycetes; order Agaricales; family Lyophyllaceae; genus Lyophyllum; species Lyophyllum semitale. The sequence continues at coordinate 2,453 of JABCKH010008052.1, read as the reverse complement.
TGGTGTAGGGCCTCTAACTGCGATGATAAAAAAGATGGCTTTGCTGTCCCTTTGGCCTGGACAAACCATAAGCAATGAATCACGCTCAGGGTCAGAGGGCAACGGACCATCTGTTCTGTTACTTGTTCGAAGGGATATTCACGAAGCCTTCGAAATTTGTCGACTGCCGATTTCCGTGCAACCGCGGCATAATATGTGCCAGGAAACCATGATGGGAAATGTTTTACTACAAGTTCAAAGTTGTTGGCTTGTTATGGAGAGCGGAACTAGCATGGTGAGACTTACATACTGGGAACAGGTCCACTGGTGTTCCACCGGGAGGGCCTAATTCCGTTACCACCCGGGTAAAATCATCAGCTATTTTGACGTGTGGGTCGTCGGTTGAGACGATATGATGCCCATACGCTATGTCGATTATAACAGCTGTCGAAAACCTAACATCGTTAATTCGGAAGTTCATGAAGGGGAAAGCCCAATACCGTAATAATAGATCCAGCCAATCTTCAGGCGTGGAAATAAGATTTTGGGAAAGAGTACGAGCCTCACGGGTTTGGATGAGTCGATGATATGGGGCCTTGTCCTTGCTGAAATACTGTTGGACCATTCTTCGTTGTATACGGAACTCTTTTCCATAGTTCAGGAAGGCGAGTGTATCTGTCATGCCAAAACTGGAATAAGGCCAATATCAGTGTTATGTCTAGAACGAACAAGACAGTGAAAATACAGTTGGAATATCGGAAACTCAGGCCTATCACTATAGTTGTTGCCTCGTTTGTCAAGTAAATCGATGGATGCTTGAAGGCTGTTCAATATTATAAGAGATTTTCCAAGGACTTTGAGGTGCACCACATCGCCTAATAGGCAAAGTTAACCCGTGCGCCGGGTGATGTACTGGTAGACGAAGACACACCATATATTTTACCCATTTCGTAGAAGAAAACATCTTGGCCCACCGAAGGAATCAATCGAAGGTGTCCTATGAGGGGATCTGCGGGAGGACCGGGAGGCAATTGTATAAGTTTCCTCGAGAGCCTGTTTTTTATGAAAAACAAGGTGATGGCAGAAAACGCAAGAATAAGAACTTCGAGCAACGCCATGAGATGCCAGCAAGGAAGCCCAACTTGTATCGGCGAAGGCTGTATATAAGAGCCGCAAAGGCCAAATGCGGCTTCCCCACGCCTGTAATGAAGACTGGCGTTTTACGTATCGACGTCAACTGTGCATCGAAGTCTTGGTAGTGGCGCCGTGGCGATGAAAAAAAAAGTCCGACCCCCCTCGGAATGGTCCATCATGGGTTGGATGGTATTCTGTACTTCCTGTGCCACTTTCTCTCCGTCAGTAAAACTTCTACTATGACTGGAAGCATATCAGTATTGTATCAGTATTGATTATGTGCTTGTGTTGCGGGCCGTGAACGGAGAACAAACGTAGGAATTTGAAGCGGAGCTACTTTTCAAGCCTGCGCGGCCGCATTTTAATTTTAATTAACCACGACTTACATGCAAGCTGCCTGTTCGAGAGAATGGGCCCGAGCGAAGAGCCCACCCAAGCCCCAAAAGCAAATGTGAAACCTCTTAGGGTCGCTTTCTTGAACGGGCCATTTTTGACTACTGACGCTAGTCATAATTATGAAGCGCCTAGTCCGTGTGCCGCCGCTGCCAAAGCCTCCGTGTATGTACTTACTGATGACCGTGACTTCTGTCTGGAGTCTCTTGGCAGGGATCGCGGAGACAATCATTTGCGTGCATCTAATGGAGTCAGGCGTGGTCCCAAGCTATCCTGAACAAAAAATTTCAAGTCAAGTTTTTCTCGAAAAAGTCGCGGCGAGTAAAACGCGAATTTCCTGATGGTATTGGCCTTGCATGATGTTGGCGATCGCGCCCTTCCTGGGCTTCTAGAGGATCTCTAGAACGAGCCTGAGATTGATAGAGACATTCCCTAAATACAGAGCTAAATATTTCTTACATCATGGGGTAGTTGGAAGCCCGTCGTCAATGGCGGCGATCACAAGCTTGATAGGACTACGTTGTATTGTCTGGAACTGAGACGTTACATCTGGGGCGGGTTTACGGTAAGGTGATTTAAAGTAAACAAGGTTTGCCGTCGATACATAGCGTCTATCCGAAGTTTAGGTTCAGTCAAGCAAGGAATAACGTGCAGGTATGGGCCATTGCGAGCATGGCGTGTCCGAGATCTTATCTATGGGGAGAAAAAATAAACATAAATAAAAATAGGCCCCAGTCACATGCATTATGTTACCTAATTGTTCGTTCCAACGAAGATTCTTGTTTGGCAATAGCCCTTGATCACACACCTCGCGAGAGAAAGCGTTTGAAGAGAATCATGTATAACTAGTTCCAAGGAAAATGTCAAGCGAAGATGTAGGGGTCATATGAAGTTCAGCGTAGGTTGTAAATGAAGTTTCACGCAAGGCGATCCGACAATCCTAATCT
>JABCKH010008051.1:0-15633 GCA_018851285.1 Lyophyllum semitale | reverse complement strand
TTTTAAAGATCAGCCGAACACCCTGGTCACAAACCGGGTCACAGGTGCTGGACACGTGGTGCCGAAATGGCGGTGTAATAATACGTGCCACAGCTCGGGGCTCGAAGGGGATGTTTTGAGCCTTGAGGTAATCGGTCTGGTGAGTTACCGAATCCGGGGTCTCGCTGTAGTCTCCGGTAGCTGACCTTATAACAGATGATAATCGATCTGTTTGTATAAGGTCTCGCTGGTTAAAAGTTCAACTTTACCGTGCCCTTCTGACTGTTCAGCGACATGTTGAAGAAAGCAGGTCGACTCCCAACTGGTCGTTTTTTTCGTCAAACACACAGTGGAGCTCTTCGAACTCTCATCGTTCCATCTTCTGCCTCCAAGCCTTCTGGAATAGTTCCGGCCAAGTTGACCCGACCGTCGATACCAAATACCACTGCTACTTTCCCCGTCCAACATAGAGCAATGTCTGCCCATGCCGGAGAGTCTACACTGCGACCAGAACCCGACAAAGTTCTCCAGGATATTGCCGACTATGTCCATAATTATACCGTTGACTCCGAGCTTGCCTTCGAGACAGCCAGGTTGTGCTTGATTGATACCATTGGGTGTGGACTTGAGGCACTAAGGTTTCCTGACTGCACCAAGCTTCTAGGGCCCGTGGTTGAAGGAACAATTGTACCCAATGGTGAGGACATATTCGTGCTTGTAAAAGTGTCGTTGTTAACCCTGCTACAGGAACGCGGGTTCCCGGAACCAACTATCAGCTTGATCCCATTCGTGGAGCCTTCAACATTGGAGCTACTATCCGCTGGCTGGATTTCAACGACTGCTTCTTGGCTGCAGAATGTAAGAATTGCTGTTTATGTCTGGATTGGTCATGTCACTTAAATACCGGTCCAGGGGGTCATCCGTCTGATAATCTCGGTGCTATTCTTGCGGTTGCGGACCATCTCTCGCGTCAAGGACAGCCCCTCACCGTCCGCGACATCCTGGAGTCGATGATCAAGGCGCACGAGATTCAGGGCTCTCTTGCGCTTCTCAACTCCTTCAACAGAGTCGGTCTTGATCACGTTGTCCTCGTGAAGGTTGCTTCCACTGCCGTTGTGTCCAAACTGCTCGGTCTCAATCGCGACCAAACCGTGGACGCCGTCTCGCAGGCGTGGGTCGACGGACAATCCTTGCGCACATACAGACACGCGCCCAACACTGGTCCTCGTAAATCTTGGGCCGCTGGAGATGCTAATTCCAGAGCTGTCAATCTCGCGTTACTAGTCAAGAAGGGTGAAAAGGGCCTGCCATCTGTCCTCACGGCAAAAACTTGGGGCTTCTACGACGTTCTTTTCAAGGTAGTTCACTTCTATCGTCTATCTTTCTAAAGGTCTAATCACTTTTATTCTACCAGGGAAAACCGTTCGAATTCCAAATCCCTTATGGCTCATACATCATGGAAAACGTCCTCTTCAAAATCTCATATCCTGCCGAATTCCACGCGCAGACCGCCGTAGAAGCTGCCCATATCATCCATGCAAAGCTGAACGAGCTCGGTAAAACTTCTGACGATACCAAGAGCGTGAGGATTCGTACTCAGGAAGCTGCCAAGAGGATCATTGACAAACAAGGCCCTCTCGACAACTTCGCGGACCGAGAGTGAGATCCTTACTTGTCTCCATGGTCTGTCCGTCCGATTGCTGAGATTTCTAACCCTAGCCATGCGATCAACTACATGGTCGCATATCCACTCATTTTTGGGGAACTGACTTCCGAAAGCTAGTAAGTGCTCCGCAAGTTTATCGTGCTGGTTTTACCACGGCTCTTCCAGCACCGACGCCGCGGCTGCCGACCCACGCATTGATGCGCTCCGCGCCAAGATCTACTGCGTTGAGGATGAACGTTTCAGCGTCGACTACCACGACCCCGCTAAGAGGTCCATCGGAAATGCTCTCCTGGTTGAACTGAACGATGGCACTGTGCTTGATGAGGTAGAGGTTGAATACCCTGTTGGACACAAGCGAAGGAGGGCTGAAGGTACTCCTTTGCTGGTCAACAAGTTCAAGAGGTATGTGTTAGCTCTAGACATACGAGCCGTACTTATTTATCCCTGATTTTAGGCACATTTCTCACCACTTCAACGAGGCGCACCAACAAAAGTACGTCCTCTTTCCTTACAAATTTTGATTCATTTATCAGTTTACAATTGCCCCGTACACAGAATCTTGGAAACCGTGTCTGACGCAGCTTCGCTTTCCAAGCTTCCTGCTCACAAGTTCACGGATCTCTTCGTCAAATTTTAACGTGTTTATCATGTAGCGTACAGAGCTTGCTCGCGTTCGTCGCACTTTATTAGACCAATATATACACTCGACGTATTGGTATGAATGTAACTCGCAAGTCGGATCAAGTCTCCACGGTACTTGAATTCCATTGACACCTTGTATCATTGCGCCCAGATGAAATGAGGTGAAAGGCACAACGCTCAAGGATACAGATAATTGTCTTGAAAATCCCAACGACACGATGGAGCGCATATATGCTCATAGGTTGCTTCCTTGACATAGAATTCAGCCATTGAACGATCAAGTGAATTCACTCCGTACTAGGAGGGTATTATGCGAATATTACAAGGTCCAAGCAGCAGCAACAGGAACAGAGTCAACAATAACCACTCACACCATATCGTACTCCTTCATTCCTTTAATCAACATAAACCTTTGGGGGACAGTAAGAACCGGCAGCGCTTCTTTGAACAAACCATGTAGTTTCTCCTCAGGCCAATGCGCGATCGCCAGCAACTTATCACTTGTCCCCAGATCCTCCGCCTCCAGCGCGCTTTTAATCACTGTCAGATCATGGTCGAGGTTCTCTAGAAACTTGTCAATCGTTGGCATCACACTCAATATCTCCTCTATCTCGGGCTCGGAGTCGGGGTCAAGATCAATCTGTGCAATAGGGATAAATAAGCATCCGGCACACGCGTTGAATATGGGGAAAGAGCGCGTGAAGTGAGAAGATCGAAGCTACACACCACGGCAGGCGCACGCTGCTGAGAAGGCCCTGCGATGGGACGGGAGCGGTTGCGAATCTTATTCGAGGGTTAGCGGTAGTAAAGTATAGAACTGTTCACTGATTTCGCATACAGCAGACAATGCTTGTAATTTTATTGGCTGCGCATTGACGTTGCCCGAAGTTCTGATTTGCTGTGAAGCAAACATTAGCGCAGTAATGACGGGATGGGACTGATAAACCTCTGCAGTTCGTTCTTTAGTCGATTCTGTGCCATCTTCGTGTTCAAGCTTGATTCTTTTGTGCACCTGAGAGAGTATCGCGTCAAAGGGAGCGTGAGCTACGCAGCCACGAGACTGATTTACACGATTCTTTGGCGGAGGGTACTCAGTCTTGAACTCCTCGTCGACAAAGTCGTATTCATCACCCTCGTCGTCGTCCCCACACCTTCCATTCAAAACATTATAGATGGCAGTCAAGCTGCGGTCCAAATGCTTGGAGATGTCAACCGCTACTACTCCATGGTCGGCAAGAATACGGATCTTGGACCGCTCTTCGCGGGTCAGCTTTCGAGGAGATCGTCGGGTATCCCTTCAATATGAATCTCGGAAGTCAGAAATGTAGACGATGCAGTGAGCGATAGTAGTGCCTAAGCTTGCGTACCTCTGAGCTGTGGAAGGTGGCCCACGAGCCGAATTCGCGTTTCGGGTTGAGAGCGAAGCCATTGTGGTGAAAGCTTGAACGTGTAGAGGGTCCACGAGTCACAGCAGCTCTGCCTAGCTCTGCTTAAAGTTATAAAGTTATATTATAAGTCTTGAAGAGAAGCACACACGAGATCATGTGCTTCACACGTGATCACAACGCGTCGCGTCGCGACGCCGTCTTCCCAAAAGCATATAAGAAATGGATGGGAATCCAGATACCTCGTCAATTACTTAAGGGCCTGACAATGAAAGCTTGAATGCTATGGTAAAGAAACATGAACAAATGGACCAAGAAACAACATTAATACATTACAAGCAAGCTTAAGAATAACTTAAATCATCGACTCATGATACAGGCTATCGAGTTACTCCCGAGGCACTGCAGCCTTCTTCATGCCCTTTACCAGTACAAACCTTTGTGTGACGGTCGTTTTCGGCAGCGCCTGACTGAAAAGCTTGAGAAGGTCCTCCTCTGACCAGTCCGCAAGCGCAAATAGCTTCTCGGTTGTGTCCAGACCCTCCTGTCTCAACCCATCGAGAACGCCACCACTCAAGTCAAGCTCAAGACTTGCTAAGAAGTCGTACAATGCGGGACGTGGGGGTGAGTCGTCTTTGGGCTCGGGCTCTGGTGAGCTGGGGGGTGAGAACTCAGGCGGGAAGGGCACAGGTGGTGAGGAGGGGTAGACCTAGAGAGCGAGAGACGTTAGCGTAATTTCATGTGGAGGAACGTAGTATATGCACATAGATGGTGCGCTGACTCGAGGACCCAGTACTCCGGAGGGTGGGTTGACGTGAGTTATTCTTCTGAACATCGTGATGAGTCCGAGATGTTGAAGTTCAATTTAAGACAAGCTCTTACCGCAGAGGCAGAGGACGTATTCGCAGATGACGTCGAGGGGACAGCTGCCTCATGAGTTGTCTGAGGGGCGAGGCGAGAGGAGGATCTGGAGTGTGTATTCATCCGAGGCTTCGCAAATGTTAACTACGTCGATAAAATGATCGCTATTGTGGCATACCTGTTGGTTGACCACGATGGTCCTGTCTCGTTGTAATTTTGGTTTCTCGTATTCCTAGGAGTGGTAAATAAGTTCACAAAGGGCCTTATGAACATACTGCCATTACGCACTGCTTTGAGTGGAGGATACTCTCCTAAAGTCATCGTCGACAAAGTCATATTCATCTCCCTCATCACCTCGATCCCTAAGGCCCCTCTCAACCCTCAAGACAATTGTCGGGTGGCAGTCCACGCGATCCGCGATTAGCTGTTTCGACAGACCGTAACCAGATAGAATGCGCACCATAGCGCGTTGTTGACGGGTCAGTGGTGGCCGTCTTCCGTCCCTGCAGAGGACTAGTTAACAAACATGGTGAAGGGTGGAAAGCAAGAAACTTACTTTGTGATCTGTTTCGCCACGGGCGCCTTGGCCATGATGTGTGGTAAGGGGCGGGTGGCGGGGGTCGGAATGCGTCGACTCGGAGATGATGGAGATGAAATGAGCATACGATGATGATTTTAATCGTGAGCAAACAACTGGCAACACAAGCTTTCCTTTGAGCGCAACTATGACCTGTCTACTCATTGATAACTCTTTAGGGCCTCTCAGTCCTTATCCATCATCAACAGCAGTCTCGCAAGGGAGGTGTGGGCACTCTGGATATAAATTCTTCTCTATGCTTCTCCTTTGGCCTCGTTGATGAGGGGTCAAGGGCGCTATGGAGGTTCTCTGGGCGAAGGGCTTGGAGCGGGATGTGATGCGCGAGGCTGGAGGCGTATCCTGAACGGGGGGTAGGGATTAGCTCGCGGATAACACAGGTAGGTGTCCCTTCACTGTCTTCCGTGGTGGCCGATGTTTTTTTTCAAGGGTGCCCCAATGTCGATATGCTCCCTTAAAAATAACCGAGGAATAGGTCGCGAGCGAACCCAGAGCTGCATGTGTGAGCAGACATTTGTCTCTTCCCCGTTCATGACTCATGAATGCATGACCCTTCCAGAGCACCCGGTATTCCGATACTCCTGGTGTCACCAGTGAGGTCGGACTCAGCCTTCTGAGCGCTTAAGGTTCGCTGGTTCTGCTCATGGTGACAGAGTTGTCTGGATAAGAAAGCTTTGGGTGCGGGTCTTTTTGGTTTGACGTGTAAGACACGTCTGCCGTTTGTGTTTGTGAAGTACGCGGAATCCTTGGGGCGAGTATTCTTTTTTTTCGCGTCTTAGTGGGTGTTTCGAAATTCGATAAGTGCTTATGTCCGATGGGGGACAGTGCCCGACATCTCGAATGGTGGTGTTCAGCTTAGTGTCGGACGTCCTCAAGTATGATTGAGGCATATATCTACACCTAACAAATACTGCATTATGTGCGACAAAATTACTAAGTGCATCGACCATGTATACAAGGAAAAGAGGGTGAGGTATAAAGAGGGTGAGGTTAAAGAATGACTGTATCTGTCTCAAAGAGACGAAGGTCCGTAATGTTCAAACGTGTGATATCGTCCTCGAACATCTCAGCAGGTGGTGGCACCTTTGATTGTGGATCTATTACCCAATATCAGTTCACAAGCACCAAATTCAGGCAGTGCGAAACTCTTACGAGTACTGCATGTAGTCCGCCAAGTTCTTGTAAGGAATCTCGCGCGTGTTGCAGAAGCTGCAAGCAAGCATGAGTAAAGAAAAGTAGCTTCAAGTTATATGCCGCAACCACATACCCAGTCCAGGCAGAGACGCGGTTCCAGAACGCGATGACATAGGATGCGTTGATCGGGAATGGGCCAGATGTGCCAGTGGGACAAGGAGATTGAGCTCCGGGGGGTCCGCCGCAGGATTTAATGGTGTTTGTAAGAGCACCGTAGTAGGCGTCAACCATGTTCTGCTGCGACACGACGGCTTTTCCTTTAGAAAGAGTGTTGAACACCTATAACGTCTCATTTTAACAAGGGTCCAGACATCGAGTGGAAATGAGGGTGCCCTACCGTCTGATTCAAGCGAGGCTGCTGCGCCGACAATACGGTGGGACCAGTGTACAGGTAGTTCTTCTTGGTTAGCTCCTTGATCAAGACATCAGCCGTCGACTCGTAGTAGCAGAACGCCGAGAGCGCGCAGTAGGGCGTGGTGAAAAGATTGCGGGGATTTGCGTTTATCGAGCACTGTGCAACGACTTCGGCGCAGCTGCCGTTCTGCATAAATATTGATATCAGACCGTCCACGTAGATTTCTGAGCGGCCGACTCACATCGGTAGTCGGTTGAGGGACACACGCTGGGGCGGCGGCGTTGATAGCGGCATTGCACGACTGCACAGCTCCACAGACGCCTGTGCGATCCACATATTGGATCCAGTCCTGCAATAAAACGTTCAGCACGACTTTCACAACAACAGCTCACAGCACATACAGCAAGGTTGTTGTAGGGGATGGTCGAGGTCGAGCAAAAGCCAGTCCAAGCCACGACTTTTTGCCACCACCCGATGACAGCGTCAACAGAGTTGGGGTACTCGGGCTTATAGAAATGAGTGACGTTGTTCGGGGCGGTGGTAGCATTAATCGAGGAGATGGTTGAGTAGTAAAAGTCGACTTGGGTATGGCGGTTAGATTATCAGTCAATAGAAAACGGGGTCAGATATTACTCACTGAACTGCTGTTGGGTAAGAACATCAGAGCCGTTAGAAGCGACGTTGAATGCCTGCCAGTGTCCAACAATTCAGATCAGCATGATATCGCACCGCTGCATCAAATACATACAGCACGCGAAAGACGAGGTTGCTTAGGTGGGAAGTCGCTGAAGAAGTACTGCGTTCCTTCACAGATTACGCGAGCAATGCAGGCAGGATGGCTGAGAGCATTCGCTGGGTTCGAGACCGTCGTCTGGTCGCAAATATCTCTGGGATTAACCATAAGCAGATGAACGCAGACAGGGCCAGTTTCGCGGACAAACCAACCTTACCGAGAGACAGCTGCGGGAATCTTGCCCGGCATCGCGTACTACGAGGTTACTCTCTGAGGGGATGCTCAAGGCGAGCGTGGTGGAGGCACTAGCTAAAGCAAGCGCAAGATGAAGGAGGGAGAACATGGCTGATGGGGGAGGTCCGAGACTGTGAATTCATATAGTCTGCCACCACATCTTTATATCTGTCTCAGCTCGCACGGGTGCAACTAGTACTGTATGTGTTTCAGCTCGCACATCAATGATCATGGCAGATGGGCGGTATGTGTTAGCGTCCTTTTTCCACTGGTGACCCTGATGGCGCCGTGAACTTGGTAGTGAAAATGGCTCTGTGCATGATCTGACTGTCATCTTGGTGACATAGCATAACTTCAATCTGGATCACGGTAAAATCGTTCGGAGGTTTGATAGATATTTTTCGGCAATGACATCAGCGACAAGGCTCCCTTTTTGCTGGAAAAAAATGGGTATATCCCAGTGGCGAGGTGGAATTTTCGAATGACAATGAGACCCCAGCATCTCATTACCTGTCCACAAGCGCCCACTGCGGCCATTCCACAGGCTTCTCCATAATCTCCACTGCAGCGTAATCTCGAAGGAAGAAGTTCGGGAACATCGGTGGCTTGTTGGCGATGCACAACTTCGGAATGGGCCGCCCACTGCTAATCCGTCGCTTGAGCATGTTCTGTATCGCAGCGATGTCCATATAGCGATTCTTCTTCGCCCACAAGCTGAGCACCCTCGGGTGCTTCCAACTCTCCGTCTCCTGGAGCACCAGAAGTACCGCCGAGTGGAAATTGATAAGCGTTAGGTGTGTCACGGTGGGGAACAGCGCCGCGAAGACTTCGACCATCTCAGGGTCGAAGGAGCACTGCTCGAGTATCAGTTCCTTCAAGACGGGGAACTCAGGACGGAACCCTAAGGGGTCGTAGAGTTCAACCACCTCTAATTCACGACAAACGTCAAGATGTAGCGTCTCGAGCACGGGTGCGATGGCATGGAGCCAGAAGCGCGGGAACAGGAAGTCGTCGGTGCCAAACTGCACGATGCTCAGGCGGAGGGCGCGCAGCGCTGGAAAGATCAACCTGGCGTTATGGGGATAGGCGGATTGTACAGGGTCCCCGTCAACGGAGAGGTGCGTCAAGAAGGGGAGGGCGGCGATGATGCGTGCGAACTCGTGGTATTCCAGCTTTAGGACCTCGGGGAGTAGCGACTGGATGATGAGCGTTGTGAGGCCCAGGAACGGTGGCCATAAGGTGTAGAGGACACAGCTATCCATGTTCACGCGTTTAAGCCGAGGTGCACCGCCATTGAGTATCGTTCGAAGTGGGCGGCGTTCAACGTCTTCAGATAACCCCCAGAGGTTTTCCTGGCTGACAGTAATCTCTTCGAGGAGCGGGGCAAACTTGTGTTCCAGAGATGCGAGCGGTTCGTATATGTCGTCGGCTACGAGGGTCAGACAACGCCATCGGTGCAACTCCAAGAGAAGCCGCGCCCAGACTTCCGAAAATTCGAAGTATATGGTGTCGTGAGTATTGAGTGTGATGGAAAGCGGTTGTTGTTTCGACCTCTCTAGGTACCCCTCTGTTTGGTCCCTCCAACGCCGCCTAAAAAGGGGGAGCTCTGTCCAAAGCGAGGCACAGCCGATGGCGACGGCGCGCCATTCCGAGCTCACATGCGAAAGTGTGACTCCCATAGACCAATGCCGGAAGTATCTGGCTGACGGCTTCGTGATTTCGTAGACATGTTCGAAAATCACACAGAGCACTTCATCGGGGAGGGACGAAGTAGCGGCGACCCGGCGATTCCTGTACTGGTTGTACTCTGCCTCGGCTCGACGGAGAGACACATCCACCTGTGCTATTCGTTCCACAAGGGAATTATTTCTTGTCTCCAACGTTGCAATTTTTTGGTCCGTGGCATGTTCCTCTGGAGTTTTATCGATACACTAGTGTTTTTGCATCTAGGGGTGGGTCTCCTCAGTCGTTTTTGTATCAGTGATGACGGATTGCATACCATAGGTCTAAGGTGGCTTCCTAGTCCCGTTGTGTAACATAATGAACACGAGGAGCTCGGGAATGTGGAAAGCGATGGCAGTGTCAGGCTGCAGTGATTCGTGAAGAAAATGTGGCAGCGTACTCCGCTAGACGGTTGTGATGGTCGTGTTTGGTGGTGTCCGTTGAGTGTCCATGCATGTGATGACGAGTCACGACGCGTCGCCGCCGCCGTCGCATTCCCAACCATACCAAAAGGTCCAGCTACTAGTTTTCCGACGACCTGAAGTCTCCAGTCTCAATACCAAACTCCTCCAATCGTAAATGATATGGACTCTGCACGTACTATTGTATTGCCAGTGTTGAAGTGCTGTACATGTCATCCGCGGAGACTGGAAATGTTCGCTCGTTGCCACATAACTAGTGAATCACCTCGGAGAGAGAGTGTAGCTCTATTGACTATGGCAGTTTCGTTGAGGTGGCAGCATCTTATCTTAAGATAAGATTATCTGTAAAATCTCCTATGTATGAGATAAGATAAGGCTTTTCTCCGAACCGACAGCGACAAAAGCCGTTCCAACTTCGATTGCTGGTTGGTATGGACTCAATCCGTGATGATCCTGAACTTATGCAGGAAGTGGCTGGCCTCCTGGGCCGCGAGCTGAAGACTGCCAGGAAAACCATCGAGGAGCTGAAGGCTGAGTTGGCCAATAAGGTATCAGGCACCACAGTATTGCTTCAGGCTATCTAATGCTAACGTGCGTTTTTGCTGAAGGTCAGGAACCAGGAACTAGAGGATCCAAAAAACGCACAAGGGCAGATCGATGCCCTCAAGGCGAAGCTCGAGCTCACTGACAAGGTTCCAGTCTTCGTTCTATTTGTTCAACTGCGCCATGAACTAACTGAAAATTTTGAAGTATGCGATGCAGAAAGCGGAGAGCCTTGAATCCGCGAAGCGAGAAATCGATGAGCTGAAGGCTACGCTTCAAGTCGTTGGCGGGGTAAGTCTCACTCTGACTAAGTTGAACGTTTTGGACGAAGTTATCTTGGCAGGCCGACGAGAAAGTGGAGGAGCTCAAGGCCGAGGTGACGGAACTGGTGCGTTCATTAATGTTTTTCGATATCACGCAGAAGGCTCATATTAATCAAACCCTTCGCAGCAACATCGAATCACTGAGACAACACAAGAATACCGGACTGTTGCAGAAGCCGCGGAGGCCGCACAGAAAGAAAACAACGAACTTATGGCTCAACTCCAACTTGTGGAACGGGTGGGGTTCTGTTATATGGTTGTTCGATGGTCGCCTGAATTTTATCCAGCAGGGCAACAATAGAGTTAAAGAGCTTGAGGCTGAACTAGCGAATATTACTCGACCCGGGACGGTCGAAGCTCGCCGGTTGCGCTGGCCCGGAAGGCCGCCGAGGGCGTGGATGCACCAACGCTCTCTACTGATGGAATGGACGCTATAGTGGAGCGTGCGGAGTCTGCTGAAAAGCAGATACATTCCTTTCGCTCCTCGTTCCCCGCCGAGCCGCACCATGCGCAGGAGGAGGACACTTCTTTTGCCTCCACAAGTGAGACCTTCGAGGAGTATAAGGCAACGATGTGTATGGTATGCTTACTATTTCACTGTCGCCTTCATGCGTACACCGTTCAATTCTGCCGATACGCAGCACAAGAAAATAGAGGAGCTTGAAAGCCTTCTCGCAGTGGCGCTGGAAGCGTGCAAAAAAGCAGAAGAGGAAAGACAGGAGGTATAGACGCGACCCACTTCTCTTAGGCGGTTATGCACTGCCAACTTGATGCAGTGCTAACTCAAATTATCTAATAAATACACTCGGCTCTTGAAGCTAGTGTGATCAGGTTAGAAACCGAGAGCGCGCGGCTAGCGGCAGCTCAGGACCTGGCATTGAAGGCAAGCACCAACGTATCTCTCCTGATTCATACGTGACGATCTTTGTGCAGGGAGATTCTAGTATGTACATGGAGGTCCCAAAAAGCGACTCATTTCAGAATAACAATACGGTATGGGCACCTCCTATGATATCTAACAATCCACTTCTAATTTTACACACAGCGCGACGAAGATAGTGTCTTTGAGTTCAAGGCATTCTTGGCAACTCTCAACTTCAAAGCGCCTCCAAATCATCCAAACCGGAATACCCTGGCTCCCATTTATGACTCGCTGTGTACGAACTGCGAGCTGAGGAATCATTTGGCGTCAGTGAGTACCCGTTTATCCGATGGACATAACAAATTATGACGCCTTTAAAGCTACCAGGATCCTCTCGGTGATTATGTTTTACCTGAATCACGATACCCTTGCTAACTGATGGGGCCTAGATATCCTTTGGACTTCTTGTATCTCCCAGCTCGTTTCACGTGGGCTGGAGGGTATAATGCAGTGGCGTATGGGCCCTTCAATTCCTTTAAAGATGGGAGTTGGAACCAGGACAACGCTTCCCTCGCGCTCGATGGCCACATTCGCGAGTTTTTCTATACGAGCGGATCGGCTATCTGTTATGCGGGTACATACAGGTGTCGTGCAACGCGTCGCTGGTTTCCAGAAGGTGTACGATTACCGAGTCATGTGGTCAGTCTTTCTATATCTCGTGCAAGGTCTTTACGAGTCGGGCCTGATTTTCGAACTCTTCAACAGTTCGCCTTCGCTGTTGCTGGTGCAGCGGTTCAATTCAACGCCGAAGAGACACGGGGGCCAGCCAAAGACAAACCCCTACAGTTGCAACTAAGTAAGATGTATTTTGACGGTGTGCTCAAGGCAGACTGCTTGGTGCTGGAGTGCGTCGGGTTCAACCACACCTTTTATGCCACAATGCTCCAAGAGTTTCCGAGATCATCTTCGAAACGTCAGGCGCAGGAGCAAGGCAACCCTGGTCGCCAGTACAAGAAGACGAGAACATGATTACATGGTAATCCTCGACGTTGTTTATCACGATGTAAATTCGTACATCGCAAAATCACTTACTTTATTTACGAACATTCCTAGTTCTCTAAGCATGGTTCTGCGGTTTTGGACGCGCCGAAATAAAATAAAAGACGCGTCAAGGCCTCTCGACCTCGATATACAACTGCTATCACTAAAACAGTAATTCCGGACATGGACTTGGCCATTTTCAGGTATAGCTTCCTGGGGCCTTGTTCCAAACACTCGAGCGCTTGTGGCGTTCATTGACTCTGTTGTCATTGTCATTGTCAAGGACGCTAAGGGTTGGTTGGTAGATATAGACAGAAGCCACTGTCGTGTTCTTGATTTCGTATACAAATTATGGACGGGAACTGTATAATAGTATTGTATGAGACGAGTATGGTATCGACATTGGTACATGATGCATGCTAATGATTAAACAATGAAGTACACGATAATGAGTCTTTAGATTAGCAACGAATGGTAGAAAAGTCCAGACTGGACATTACAGCGATTGTATTGACTTAATGGTCTCAAGCATGCCCTGCAACATGCACTGCGTTAAAGCACTATGGTCACCTTGATACGCCTGAGGAACATCCAATGAGATGGTTCGCTTGCAAGTAAAAAAAGAAATGCTCAAGGTGCTCGAGACTACACATACCTTCCTGATACCAGCATAATAATCTGCACGCAGATTCAACGTGACAGAGATTGGGGGATATCCATGTTGCATGAGAGGAATAGAGGCAAGCAATCGCACTAACCGCCCGTTCCCATCCTGGTGTGAAAATATATATTCAGCCCGCAGCAGGTGAAAAATAGGCTTAGCACATACTTCAAACGGGTGGCAACAGGCTAAGACCAGATGAAACCAACTTGCTACCGCAAAAGGATTGTGCCACGATGTGATCCATTGCTACAAGAATGCGAAAGCGGGGGGGAGCGCGGGTGAATGGAAGGATGAGAGCACGAGCGATGAAAAATTTTACCTTCGCCATCTTGCAGATGTACTCGAGCTCCGCATCGACGTCTGGGAAGGGGCAGCATTCGATCTTCGCACTGCCACCCACAATGACGGTCTTCCGCGTCTCCGTACGTGTCTTTCCAGCAGCGATGTAGCGCATGTCACTAAATCGACAAGTATTCATGAGACGTGCGTGGATGTTGCAAATTGCATGCCTGTCGAGGCGCTTCGGATCGTTGACGAGCGGGCCCAGAAGATCATACGCCTGGCAAATGATCCGATTCAGAATTACTTGGTAAATGTGATTTGGCGGAAAGAAGAACACATACTGATAACGTATCTTTCAAGATGCTCTTGATCGTGGAGGGGTCCTGTATAGCGCTTTCTTGAAGATAATTCACCACTCCCTCGGAAATACCACGTCGGATCAGGTCTTGAGTTGACTGGGCAACAGCAGCTGGGGTGAGGGGAAGTGGATAACGTGCTACTGAGAGACGACGTACCCCTTCTGTGAGAAGAAAAGTACTCTCAACATGATTAGTCTCTATGGCGAGCTTCTTCAGATAGGCAGCAAAGAAAGTGGACCCCGACGGGGTCAATGCCCGCCATAAGTCTTTGATTTCTTGAGCCCCCGGAGGAAGATGTGGCAAGCTGGTGGGAAACAGGTGTTGCTTCGTCGGCTTCCACTTCTGATAATGTGAGTCTGGGAGATGACGAGAATTAGCGCCGCGCCACACAACGCAGACGATGTTACCTGTTTGCGACCTAGCCAAAGCTCCGTTGACTTGTTCGTCGATCTGACGAGCGTATTTATCAACGAAATTGTTCAATACCCTGTCAGAGACCCGCATCCTAGATAAGATACCCTGGGTCTATTGCAGTTGACTCGTTGAGGCGCAAAGTAAGAAGACAACACACTGACATCTTCACCTTACGATAAATATCAACAGCGAGAGAGCCCGCTCCGAGAGAGGCAAAAATGTCCGCCAATCGTACCAGAAGGAATGGGTGCGAATCGGTATATCGCTCTATCATCTCCTCGTACAGCAATACCCTTGATGGTAACTCGAGCGAGTTAACAAATATCAACCTTTCGCGGTCTTGAGAGGAGATAATGTTCGGTATTTCCTGAGACCGTAAAGATTAGAACGTGCAAGGATACGACCCGCTGTGGAAGTACCTGTAAGATCGGTGATTCGTAGGACATGGTGGTACAATTTCAAGATAGTACGGACCTAGTGGCCATTTGGGTATATCTGTGATGTACGCTTAGTCAGCGAGATGCTAAGAGCTGCCAACTTAGATCGATTTATAGATAGATACCTCCCGCCAAGATGGGCAACTGGGACTCTGGGAGCAAGTGTCTAGCTACGGTAAGCTATTCAGTTCTTCCCCGATTTGTTGGTTCAGACTCGACGTGCACATCTGAAGATACCAGGTCAATTGGCATATGCGATGGAGGAGGCAGATCCGACCTGAGCGTATCGCAGTGCTCGGGAACGCAGTGGTATGGATAGGTGTCGTCTGGCGAGACTCGCCAGGCGACCTGCTCTGCAGCACTGCCACACCCCGGCAATGCGCGCTATCTACCCGATTCTGTGTCTACATCTAGTCTAATCTATCATCTAAGCGGCCCTGAACGGTCTGATCGCACCGCTACAGCGATCGTACCTTGTAACTTTGTGTCTTGAATATTTTCTGTCGGGTGAACATATGTGACTCACATTTGATATCTTTGGCATTTGCTTAAACGCTGAACCTTGGAGAAGCTCTATAGGATTAGGATTAGGATTATATCTCGAGGGTGGCGACGATGCGGCAAAGGTGCCATGCAAGTATACAGCTCTACTACGTGCGAAGCTATTGGTCATTAGGAACTGGTCAGAGTCAGAACGCAACTTTTGCAGTCTGCCACGCATAGGCCACGGAGGAGTATCCGTGTCAGCTAGGTCGGTGATAAATAGCATATGCACATTCTTACTTCCGACTTCAGCTTTGTTGTCGCAGGGCACGCCGGGCTGGCGGGGGCGGTGGCAGTGCCGTGTTGCGGGGCACGGCGGCTGTGCAGGGCGCGCAAACAAGTGCACGCACGTCGTTGTCGACGGCGAGCAGGCGTGG
>JABCKH010008050.1:0-15682 GCA_018851285.1 Lyophyllum semitale | reverse complement strand
GTCCTCGAAAAGGAAATGTCTCACGAGTCGTCGTCAGAGGTTCATTTTACGGATTTCTCCGGTGGTATCCCCCTGCTAAAACTCCACTTTGTATGCTGTGCAGCGATGCAGTATAAATTCGAGCAACGACATATATAGGGGCTGAAGAGGAGACTCGAGCAATCTCTTCATAGGTTGCCCTTCGCCGACAACGGTCGTCAATGCCCTCTAGACCCTCTTCCCTCCACCCGTCCCAGCAGCCCCGATCATGGACTGCGATGAAACCTGAAGCGGCTCAAACTTCGGGCGCACGTCGACGCAGATTATCTATGCAGGGCTCGCAGTTTGAGTCAGTATCGTCACCATATAGGCCCCGGGACCCATATATGTTTGTCTGAAAAATCACCCAAAAACGGGTCTCAAATACGTTAACTTTTAGGCCTCAAATACGTTAACTCAGACAAGGATATGCCGTGGGAATGATGACAAACACGCTTTCTGGGCCAAAAAATGCAGAAAGCTCCTTAAAAAGGGCATTTTTAGCGCCGGGGCCATGTGCGTCTCAACGAAAGCTCTTTAACTAGCCCAAAATCCCGCGATCTTCAAATATCGGCTGTAGGCAGCGCAAAAATTTCCATTCGACCCCTCAAATACGTTAACTTCCGACAAGGATTTCGCCAAAATCGCGCCGCGCCGCCTGAAATACGTTAAGTTCTGACAGGGATTTTGCGATTTTGGGGCCCTAAAATACGTTAATTTTCCGACAAACATATACGGGAGTTGTACGGGAGCTTCCCGGTCACCATATCCTACATCACCGTGACCGTCTGACTCAAATCATTCCTACAGTTCTACTGTTCCTTTCCAGAACATTATCAATCTTGAGGAAGCCAATACACATGTCATTGACGGTATATCTCCCGACGCTGAGTCTCAGAGCAAGGAATTCGATACCTGCAGTCAGACTAATGTCCTCGAAGATCTCAGCGATGGTGAGTCACATGCACCGCGGTATCTACCACGTTGACAACCTTGTCATTTTCAGCCTCCAGCATCAGTTCTGATATCCAAGTCGATACCCGCGTTCAGATCACCCTTGACGTCGTCAACTGGGACGCCTTGTCTTCCCTCGCATGCAAACTTCACCAAGTCGATTCATCACACTGGGGTGACCATGTTTTTGGAGGTTACAATCTAGTCCGGTTCCTCCATCTTCACGACTCTCAGAACTCTACGATCGTTGCCCGTGTACCACTTCAATCCGAGGACGGTATGAGCGCCGAGCTCTGCTCCACCATTTCGCAAAATATATCCAGTGAAGTGGCTACAATGGAATACATTGAACATCACACCAAAATCCCTGTGCCACATGTCATTCACCACAGCGCTACTTGGGGAGATGTGTGTTCACCCTACATTTTGATGTCGAAAGTCGAGGGTGTGCCCCTCTGTTCTGTCTGGGACGACATGGATGATAGGAAACGCCACATTATAATGCGCCAGGTCGTCGACATCCTCCTTCAACTCTGGTCACAACGATTCAACTCAATAGGGATGCTACGTAAACAAACCTGCCAGGATGATTGGTACATTGATTCCACTCCAGACGAAGGGGGCTCTGTAGCCCGTGGTTCGTATTCTAAGGCTGTCGATTATTAGCTGGCTCGCGCGAACACAAATCTTCAAGAGTACAAGGAGGCAAATTTTGGGTCCTGTAGCAAAACATTTGGCTATTCGCAGGCCTGGTTCATGCGTTCTCTAATCCCTTCGCTATATGACCCTTCCCCTGACATGCATGGTTATCCTCTTACTCCTGGCGACTTTCATTCTCAAAACATCCTGATCATCGACACCGACACCGACCCACGCATTACTGCCATCATCGACTGGGAGTTTTCCGGCCCTGACTTTTGCGCAATATCCTCTCTTCATCGTAGATCACCCAGCCTGGGAGAAGGACCATCCGCTATGCAAGCGGAACATCAAGGATCAGTCCACATTTGACGAGCTCCTTCACGAAGCGGAGCGCAAACATAAACCAGTCCCCGGCACTCAGCTCTCGCATCTCATCTCCAACAGCTATGGGATCTATCTCTACGAACAGGCGATGTCGTCCCCAATGATGTACGAACATGTCTATCCGTTGCTGTTTTCCCATACTGTAGCATTTCAATCAATTCGACAGGCACTGTGACCTGTGACAGGCCTGTTCAAATTTTTGAATTCGACATCTTGCCGTGGGACCTGTGACATCATGAAAAAAATTCGACACCTTCGGCAAATTTTCACCGTTTGAGTTTCGTAGCATTGAGGGGCGAATGAGATATCATACTCTGGTTGTTCACTCTCTAGAAGTGTAAAACAACCATTTAAATGCAAAAATCGAACATCAGTACTTATTCAATATTGACGTGATCCGCCAAGTAATCTGAAGTCGAACTGGCAACCGTCTTCAAAATTTTCGCCCATTATCCTGCTCGCCGACAATGCAGTCTGAGCCATCGGATGCCACTATTCCTCCCAGTGCTGCACATATCCTTCTCCCCGCGTATACGCAATCCGTCACCGAATTCCTGGCGTTTCATTTACCAATCATCTCAGCTTCAGTCAAGATCCACGATCCTCAGAAATATGGCAGTGTCGAAGAACCTACGTGCAACGATATCGATATCATCAAAGGCCTTCCTTGCCCAGATCCTATTCTTATCCAGGATCTCGTATACCTAGTTAAGGACACCAGCATAAGATCAATACGATGTGCTCACCTTGGCGCATCTGCTGAGCGACGTTTTCCGGTCTGGATCATCACATTCTGGTCACAGGTAGCATACCTACGGGGGATACGGCAGCAGTGGGCATCAGCTCGACTGTTGCTGCAGCAGCGGCTGAACCGGGCCCGGCGTGAAGAGGTCACATCGACGCAGCTCGTGGAGGAAGTAAACAATCTTCTATCTTGCATTCCATGGAGTGGAATGATTCATGGATTCACTGTGGATCTTCCAATGCATTATCTATCCCAGTATGCAACGACGGCCTGGCTGTCGAGCGAGCATATCGAACAGATGTTGGACCTTCTGCGGATAGACATCCTCAATGCTGGATTATCATCATCAGTCAATCTCGAGCCAGACCACTTCGTTCTGAAACTGAAGCAGGGTTATGACCGGCAGGAGGAATACTCATCATCACGGGAGTTTGCATGGGTGCGACGTCAGGGAAACAGGTTCACAGCCGGAGGGTGGCGCCAGCTCGGAACAATAGCAAATATCAAGAATAATCACTGGGTAGCTGTCGTCCTGGACTTCAAGGCCAATGTCATCTGGTATGGAGACTCGATGGGTGGTCCTATCGACCCAAGTTTGCTTGCCGTGCTTGCGTGGTGGACAGAGTTCCACACTGGAAAAAGGTTCGATATCAAGAACATGCCAATCACCCGACAAAAGGACGGGTACTCGTGTGGACTTCTGGCTTGGAATGCCTTGGTGGTGTTCTTTCTCCGTCGTCGAGCACTCATTACCGCGGATGCTGTTGATGATGAGAGGCTAAGGGTCCTACTGCGCGTTGTCAATCGTCATCAGGATCAGGTGAGCTGTTATTTGACAGGCATACCTTCGAAAACTGACTGAAGACTTGGTATATAGCCAATGGTCGCACATTCAGAGTTTAGCTATTCAACGCGAGAAGCCGAGAGCTCCGAGAGCTCGGATGTCGAGGTTTTAGAGAGTTCGGCTAATGGCAATAGTGCCCCGTTAGCAGACGGTCTTGACAATTGTTCGAAACAACCCTCAAGTTCTCACCTCACACCTCCAAGTACCCCTTTGCAGCACTCACCCTCTAAATCACCTGCTCCTTCCTCGCATTCACTGTTCAAATCACCACCTCCATCCCTTAGACCTCACAAACGGCGCCGTAGCGAGGACACTACAGAGCTGTCAGCACTAGAGGAGGAGAAAATCCAGAGGAAATCCGCTATACGGGCTGCGCTTGAACAGGATCGAAGCGAAAGGCGGACAGGAAGCCTGCTAAACTTCTTTATGCCATCGACAAAAGAGGAGCATCGAGACCATATCGAACAGGTCACAAAAAAAAAACGTGACGGAATGGAGCGCGATCTGTTGAAGGAAAAGCGGGCACAGGCGAAGAAGGGTGTTGAGGCGCGAAACGCAGCGCGACTCCGAAAGCAGAAGCAGCGTACTCGAGACAAGGCTCAGGAGATACAGCTTGGCATTCGAAGCCCTGGAGGGAGGAAAAAAACGGTATGAGAGGCTTTTAACGCACATGATGATTCTCATAAGACAATACTAGGTCAAACCACTCACCCTCTTGGACACCGGGTCATCGTTCGGAGAAATGCAGGACAGCCTGGCTGAGCTGTCACGGCCGGCTCGAGAGATCAAGCGTGACCTGAAGGAGGAGAACAAGAAACCTCAGGGACGGAAGCAGACAAACGAGCCAACAAAAGCGACCTACATGAATTGGAATACACCATTTATCTGGTGTCAGATCGAAACCGCTGTCAAGATTGTTGGGTACACGATGAGCTCGACAGCAATTGTTCGCGAGCTTAAGAAACGGAACCCAGACACGTTCGGGAAGCTTAACCGTTCCACTGTCGAGGGCTGGATAGATCGCAAAGGTGACCAGCCACGGTGGACAGACTCAGTTCAAGAGCGTATCAAACGGGGGAACTGACCTGGTCATAGAAAGGGGGGTCAACGAGGCATCTTGGTAAAGCTAATTCTTTATTCTTAACTTACCTGTCTAACGCGATCTGTAGGCCGGCCATCCAGATATTGTTACTGCTATCGAGAAGCGTGTTTGTTGGCTACGAGATAATCAGGCACCAGTTACGGTCGTCACAGTTCGAGGTCTTATGGTTGCGACTATCCTGCAAAAGGCACCAGAGATCCTTGATAAAGTGTTCCGAGATGGATCGACATTCAAGGCATCTGATACCTTTGTACGTGGTTGGCTCCACGGCACCTTGGGCTGGTCCAAACGGAAAGCGACGCGGGCTGCCCACAAGCTACCAGATGACTGGGAAGTACAATGCGAGAAATCAACGCTCCGCAAGGCGTATGTTATCAAAGAGGACGACATACTTTTGGAATTCTACGTGAACTCGGACCAGACAAACATGAGTTACGCGCCAGGGGATAAGTTAACGTGGGCGGAGACAGGTGCTAAACAGGTATCGCTTGTTGGCGTGGACGAAAAGCGTGCATTCACGGTGATGGTCTCCGTCGCCAATAGCGGGACCCTTCTCCCATTCCAGGCGATCTACAAAGGCAAAACGGCGAGATCCTGTCCGTCCCCAACAGCCCCTTATTGGATGGAGGCAACAAATGCTGGTATTCACTTCGAACCTTCCGGAACAAAAACCTACTGGTCGAATCAGCATCTGATGCGTAAATTCGTCGACGACATCCTCGCACCATACTTTGAGGAACAGAAAGTGAAGCTCGGACGTCCTCCTAGTCAAAAAACGCTGTGGCAGATTGATGTTTGGTCCGTCCATCGTTCACAGGAATTTCGGACTGGATGAAGGACAATCACCCCACGATCAGGCTCGACTTCGTTCCAGGAGGTTGTACAGGTGTCCATCAACCCTGCGATGTGGGAATTCAGCGCCCATTCAAGTTATCGATGAAACGGTCGTACCATGAGGATGTTGTTTCCGAGATTTTGAAGCAGTTCGAATCCACAGAAGACGGCGAACACGAAGAAGATGGCGAAGAAGAGAATATGGATGTGCTAGGATTCAACGAGAACCTTGGAGACCTTCGTGATTACAGTGTACGATGGCTATGGAACGCGCGTAAGGCTATCGACCGGCCAGAATTGATTAAGAAGGTGAACCACAAACAGAAATGCTCGTAAGCCACCTGCTCACGGTTCCCATCCACAGGCCTTTCAACTTTGTGAAGTACGCGGATTGAATCTATCATACGAAAGCTTGACAAGCTTTGAAGTTCGAGAGAAGCTGCGAAATTTGAAAAAAGAAGATCCTGATTTTTGGAGAGAACTTACCGAGGAACGCACACCAACGTTACCGCCTGTCGAGGTCGAGGTTGCGGAGGATGTTGCCATCTCATTCGATGTTGGGGAGGACGACAGTGATATACCTGTCAAAACTGTTGCCAAGTCCGTGATGACAAAGTCGTTCCCTGCTGGTACTGCCGCGAGGTCAGATGGTGGGTTGATGTCCGTCGTCGACGCAGAGGATCTGGACAGCGATCTTAAACCTATGGAAGATGCTGAAGAATCGGGTGGTGAAGGCCGGGAGGAGGGATTGCGGCCACGATCGAGGCGCGTGAGGAAGCCTAACAAGCTTTACAATTCGCGGGACTTTTGGCGTCACGACGACGAGGATTCTGATGCTGAATTTCCTGAAGAGTAGACGAGTAGCATAGTAACTGGAACGTATGAAGACGGCCGTAGGCCCGAAAAATCGATATATTGAGTCTCAGAATGGCAGTGGAACATTAGTTGTTCAATGGATTCGACAACCTGCAATGTGACCTGTGACATGGGTCAAATTTCGACAAAACAAGTGGGTCTGTGACCCGTGACCGTCGAATTGATTGAAATGCTACAGTATATTTGGTGACTTGAAAGAATTCTCAATGACGTACTACTGGGCCCTAATGCAAAAAGGGATCTTAAAGAAGATTATGGAACGATTCGACAATGAGGAGCTGGTATGGCTTGAAGCATACGAGGTTTTGGGGTGCGAGATGGTCCACAAGGGTCTGGGGATGGCTGACTTCAAGGATCTGGTCTCGAAGCACCTGAACAGGTTCGATGAAGCAGGGGTACGTGAATGGTTAGTGTCTGTGACCTAAACTATAATAAATCCAGTTGTACAACCAAAAATAATCGTGCGGGTCGTTTCTCGGAAGAATGGAGTTGCCGGCATGGATGTGCGTCCAATCCGCCGAAAGAGGCCAAATCTGGTAGCTGAGTCACATGATGCTTTAAAATTCAACCGCGGCGCCCCTCCAAAGCCCTCCAAGGCGTTCACTTCCAAGGACCAAGGCCCAACAGTCGCCACCTCTCAGCACTCCTCTGCAAATCATTCTTTCCTTATTACTACCACTTCTCTGTCTAGTTCACTATCTTGCGCTCACTGCGACATTTCCACTTCCATCCCACATGACTTGCCCTGAGTGACTGGGGCGCCAAATGGCACTAGCGCGCCTATCATGTTAGAGTCTATACATCCAGTTTTAATTAAACGCCAACACCGCATCGGCGCTAACCTCATGATCAACCTGTGTACGCATGGCTGTGTTGCTCCAGCCACTTAGATATTCATACGTTATACACGTCGACTTCCAGCCAATCCACCATTCTTCAAGTTGATATTGCCATGCTATTGGACGTGGACCTTCTTGTGAGCGCGTTTCTGGACAAACTGATCCGACGAGAGGAAGAATCTCGCAGGTGAGCAAGTCGTCTTCGAGAACCATGTCACTTGGATCTTGATCACATACTAATTATAACTGGTAAACCAGGCAGGCAGTCTTCGGCAAATTGACTCCTCAACCAAGCCCTGCTACAACACCTTGGGAAGGTTGGGAATTGGACAACGCTTTCTTCACAGCCCTGTCCCGATGGACTCTGAATCATCCAGAAACCACTTTAGACCGTGTGATGGAGAACATATATGTTGGCCTCGACAATGCGAAAGAGTTGTTTGCCCTGATACCGGACAGCCCATTTCCAGCCCGTGGTCTTGTCACTGCTCTGGCCCACCTGCTCAAACTTGGCGTAGTATGTTCCCCCAAATCCCTCATGAACTACTACATCTGAAGAGGTCTGCTTGCAGACAATATTTAACGCAAAGAGAGATGCACAGGGATTCGCGAAGGACATCGTGCGTTGGGTTGGGCAGGTGAAAGGGGTGTTTGAGTCTGCGAAGGGTGGGCGGTTTACGCGATCGGCGTGGCGTGATCTTAGGAGCATGCGGTAAGTCCTGCAGCGAACACGCGACACAGAACGTTCGCTGACCAAGGTTTCACAGTGATCTTATTGAAGAAATCTGTCACTGGGCCGTGGCAAGACTGGAGGATCGTAGATGGTTGCGAGTCGGGCATGGACTCATTATCCAGAAGGAGATTACAGAGTTTCGTGCACGCATTACCGATGCTCGCGGATTATTCCAGGTAATTTTCTCTTCTATGAGAAGCATTTGAGAATGTCACGAGATTAACATTGCGATGCAGGATCTTTCAGCAATCAACCTCGCCAGGGGCATTGACTCTATCAAGCGCGATCTCCGGACCTTACGGAACAACCAGCATGTCGTCCTTATCGAAATCAAGAAAATTAGAGAGACTCAAGAACACCAGCTTGTAAGACTTCTTATTGTACTTTGGTGAAACGTGTTTTGAGCTCAGGTCCCAGTCCTATATCATTGATGAAATGGAAGCCCAGAAGCAAGCCGCGGCGCGCGAACAGTTCTTCTCTCAGACGCTCGCCACCTGCACTGTCACTAATCCTACATACGACAAGCAAGGAAAGCGTCCCTGCGATGAAGATACTCGTGTTGAGGTCCTAGCACAAATACGGCAATGGGTCAATGACATCGCGCCTGGATCGCAAAACTTCCTCTGGCTCACCGGTGATCCCGGCTGCGGTAAATCCGCCATTACCGCTTCTCTTACGAGAGAGTGCAAGGATGAAGACATCCTGTGGGCGCAGTTTTTCATCAATCGGAACAATGTCGAGACGACCGCCCCCAACGCTTATTTCCCATCCATCGCGCGTCAATTGGCTGATCGCTCACCCGACGTCGCACAGACCATCCACGATACACTAAAAGCAAAACGTTCACTAATGGATGGGATCTCTGCTGACCAAGCCGCGAAACTCTTCGTCGATTCAATTCGGATGGCATCCCTACTTGAGCCTGATCGGCCTGTTGTAGTAGTCATCGACGGCTTGGATGAGACAGATCGAAGCCATCTGAAGGACACGGCCACCATTTTTTCGACCTTGTTTACCGCGCTGTCTTCCTATAGTAATGTTAAGGTCTTTATCTCGAGTAGGACGGAAGATGAAATTCGGAATCCGTTCATACAGCCGTTGCACGATAAACACGTCAAGCGGATCCACCTCGAGACATCCGACCCATCCTCTATCCGCGACGTCTGCACATTCATACTGCGAAGCCTCAAGAGACTCGTTGAAGAACATGACCTCAATTGGGAGATATGGCCGGGAGAGTCGGGCGCAGTGGCATTGGGGGTGAAGGCATCAGGTCTCTTCATATGGGCCGTCACAGCGGTTAAATTTGTGCAAGAGCAGATCGATTCGCATGGGGTGGAATGCCTCAACGACGTCCTTGACCTGCTCACCGCCGACAACCTGGATGACATCAACACACTTTATGAGCTGATTCTACGTGTCACGCTTAGAGACAAAGCATCAGAGTGGGAGTTTGAGAAGTTCCGTCGCATCATTGGTGCGATCGTATTTCTGCAAGAGCCTCTTTGCCTCGATGATCTGGCGAAGCTGCTCGATCTGCGAAAGATGCCAGCAAACGCTCCTGTCGACATACAGCACTTCGTTCGTCGCCTTCGAACTGTCCTGGTTACTGGGACGGACGTCGTGGACGGAAGCACAATTCCTCGTCTCCATAAATCTTTCTTCGAATTCATCACTAGCACACATGTGGATCCACGTTTTCGCGTTGAGCCAGAATACGCAAACATGGAACTCGCAGTCCAATGTCTCCGACAGCTCAGTGCTGCTCATGCAGCTGTGAACAATGTCAAATTATCTGTCACATTTCGATACGCCTTTCGCTTCTGGTCTGCACACCTCTTGCAGACTAGACAAAGAACAGGGATTGTTATCATGGGCCACAACCCCGCAATTCCAACGTTACCGGAGCTCAACCCTGTATCACCTGTTCAGTATGCGTCGACCATAAAATCACCTTTGAGGCTAGACTTTTTCCTAGCCAAGTCGAAAATCCAGTCGACGCTGGAAGATAGTCATGATGTTCGCCACTGGGATCTGGCGAGTGGTCAGGACACAGATTGGCACACAGAAAGTGTGTCTTGCCTTGCTTTCGCTCCAAACGGCGAACAAGTTGTGTCCTGTTCGGCTGATAAATGCATCAAATTCTGGAGCACGAGCACTGGTCGATGGATTAGCACAATTCAATATTCAAGCCCAGTGCTTGCCGTCGCATTCTCCCCTGATGGAGAATATGTTGTCTCAGGATCATCCGATCACACACTTTGCCTCTGGAACGCCCGCACGAAACTATCTGTGGGCTTGCCCTTCCGCGGTCACACGGGACCTGTAACCTGCATCACCTTCTCCCCTGATGGGAGGTTCATTCTCTCCGGCTCAGCAGACAAGACCTGTAGACTCTGGAGCGAGACAGGCCAGCCCATCGGAAGTCCTTTTGGCGACCACTCCAGTGGAGTATCGTCTGTCGCATTCTCGCCAGGCGGCGTATATATTTGTTCGGGCACCGAGGGTGGGAATATCCAATTCTGGGATGCAAAGAGTGGCCAGCCCTGGGGGCCGCGTTTCACTGCGCACAAAGAGCAGGTGAACGCAGTAGCCCCCTCTCCTGATAGGGAGCATTTCGCCTCAGGTTCTAAGGATGGTACTGTGCATCATTGGAACGCGGCTTTGTCATCCATTCATATTGAGCCACCCATGGAAGAACATGGAGGTGCGGTTCTCTCTGTCGCGTTCTCGCCAGATGGACAGCACGTCTTCTGCGGTTCCAGCGATACCGTCCGCGTTGCAGCATTTGGCCATGCTGATAAATGCACAGGCAAAGGCTACGATTACGAAAATCACACTGCAGTAGAGGGACACCGCAAAGTTAACCATGCTCAAGTAACGTCTCTCGCGTTCTCACCTGATGGGACACACTTTGCTTGTGCCGGTCTGGGTGTGCGTATCTACAAGCTGCACTTCCGGATCCGCCGTGACAGCTTGGGGAGGGACTCAAGCGTGGGGTCGTCGACCTCGGACACACTTAGGAAGAAGATGGTGGACGCCACAAAATTTCAACTGAATTTAGCCCCGGTTCAACGTCACTACGACCAAACGACCTCCCCCGAAAATGCACCTGCTTCGCACATACAAAGCGCGGAAAAAGAGCTAAGGCAGGCGCTTTCCAATGTGCAGGAGGTCGGGTGGACATACAGCGCCGAACTTGGGAATAGCAACCTTGAAGGGGTCCAATGGTTCGCTTCAAAGTTCCAGGATAACGCGGAAAGAACTTCGGTTCTTTGGGCTTTTTTTGACGATCACATTGCTAGGGCGAATACGGGGGAGGGCGCAGTCACTGTATTTGTCAAGACCAGCCCCGCGGTTCGCACACGGCCACATGATTGATCTCAAGTTGCGAAACGGGAGAGAACTTGAAGACATGGGCGTGCCTGGGACGACTAAGATCCCGTGTGCACGGTTGAGGATCTACTCGACAGTGGAGGGGGAGATAAATAGGTAGAACGGATAAGAACGTGGGGCGAGGGTCCATGACCAGCGCAAATGTTGAAGATACCTACACAATTTTAGTCTATAGAAACTGTCGTTCTTGAGTTGTAACTTGTACGTGACTGGGCAGGCTTTCTCAGCCCATCAAACTTCATTTCCACTGGGTTCCACAGGTGACAGCTCAAGCGCTCAAGCCTGCAGATCCCCTCATGTTTACGCACGAGGTCTCTGCGCTTCTCAAAAGGCTTCTCACACCCTGAGCGCGTATTTTACAGGGATAAACGACTTGTATCCACCACACATGCGCAACACCAAGCATACGAAAAAAGGGAGCATGGGGAAGGAGGTCAATTCTGGCGACGTGTTTTTGGATGATCCCAAGGATACCGATCTCATCATCGCGTACGTTCAGTTCTTTGATTCTTGTGAAAAGATGTTTGACTATATAGCAGACTCATGGGTCCCACAGGATCCGGCAAAAGCACGGTAGGTCGAGTGCCCGTCAACCCTTCATTCACTCACTGGTAATTCCCAGTTTATCAACATCTTAATCGGAGAAGAGGTAGCGTCCGTTGGCCATGACATGGGGTCTCACACAGCGAAAGCCCAACACTTTTTTCTCTTCGACTCCAATTTTCCCGACCGCCGCATTGTGGTGATTGATACGCCTGGTTTCGACGCGACATACATCGATGATCAGGAGATCCTGAGACGTATTCACGTCTGGCTGGCCCGATCGTAATTATTATAACTATACGCATATCCCAAACACTCACCCGACTACTTCAGCTACAACTCCGATATGAAGCTCGCTGGAGTCATCTACCTTCATGATATCACTCACAACCGGCCACCAGCAACGAGAATGAACCTCAATGTATTCGATGAGCTATGTGGTAAAGGAGCGACATGGAAGGTCGTCCTCGCCACTACGATGTGGAATGAGGTTTCCAAGGATGTAGGAGAACGACGCGAGAATGATCTGAAATCGGAATACTGGAGGCGTATGCTTGACCATGGATCCAGCGTGACTCGATTCGACGGCACGCAGCCCTCAGCACGAGAAATCGTCAATTCCATCCTCGCAAGGAACGCCCGTGTTCCTACGCTCAAGAGTGGCGATAAGATCCGGGCAAACCACAAGCAGGAACCTCCAAGAATTACCTTTTTCCGTAAGATGTTGCGCATCTTAGGTGTCGTGAGTAATTTGTCCATTCTTCGTAATCGGGGCGTCGGTGTCATGACTGATCATTTGGTTTTTCAGTGAAGGGCTCAGCTACGCCTATAGAATCTTCACAAGGAGCTATTTGAGTGGACTGGCTGCATCGTAGACGTCTCGTGTGGATCTACCTATCTACTTCATAATTTTCGAGGTCGAAGCTGTTCCCCGTTTCCACTGCCAAGCGCTCAAACCCCAACCGAACTGGTGGCAATAATCCTCATCAGGAAAATCGGACATAATCACATAGTGTATCACTCGTTCACTGCCTGCACGCCGTCCGAAGGATCTGGATCTGCCCCATTTCTGTGTCATATGTGTAACAACAAGGGAACGCTGCAGTCAGGCACTCCTTTCGGAGCTCGTACAAGCCAAATCCATGTTCCGTCGTCCTAGTAGGAAGACATATGATGCGACTCGACCACTCTTTCGGGTCCTATATACACTCAGTGTCATGCAAACACGTTATCCTTGACATCGTGTCTTCGGGGTTTGTTTATTTGCTCAACCCTGTTGCCTGGGCTCACTCCTGCCATACTTGACAGCCTTGAAGACTCTACAGTTTACACAAATTCCATCGATAAGAACCCGGAAGATACACCTATCCAACTCACATTGTCTACGTTTGAAACAATCTTGCAGCCCATAGTAGTACGACGGAGCGATGGTCTATCCGACACGCTCACGTCCGCTACACCGACGAATCTCGAGCCCTTCAAGATCTATCGGTCTCCAAAAAACGGCGAAAATCTTGCCTTAAGCTATTGAAAGGCTGATTGGGGTCTGGATAAACCACAGATCTTGCCTAGATTTTGGCCCTGCTTTGTGAAGTGGGATGACTCAATCAATCCACTTCCATTACACCCTTCATCATGTACAACTCGTGCAGAATTTAATGTGATTCAGCCACGCAACGGACGTTAAAGAACCGATCTTCTCGATGTGCACGAGTTCTCCAAACATTCACGTCAACCTCGTGCCTTACGCCGCAGGTAAGCGCCGAACGGAACCTGCACAAAATGTAGCCTTCCTTCCTCGAAGATCACTTTCGCTCACGCACCAAGCCTCTCTCGCAAGATAACCATTGTCTTGTCGTTTGACCTTGCTTCTCTCGACGACATTAAGGCGCAGAAACATGGGAGGCCCGAAGAAGAGAAATACGTGGAAGAAGGAGGTCAAGTCGGACGATCCATTCTTGAAGGATCCCAAGGATACAGATCTCGTCATTGCGTATATCCAGTCCTCTAATTCCTCCACAACGATCATTAACCAATAGCCGAGCAGACTTATGGGCCCTACAGGATCTGGGAAAAGCACAGTATGTCTGATACCCATTATTCGTCCATTATTCGTCCATTGACTCACTTCTAATATCTAGTTTATCAACACTTTGATTGGCGAAGATGTGGCGTCTGTTGGGCACCACCTCAAATCTCACACTGCGCAACTTCAGCACTATGCATTCGAACACCCTGATTTCCCTGATTGCCGCATCCTAATGGTTGACACCCCTGGATTCGACGACACATTTGTCGACGACCAGGAGATCCTGAGACGTATTGCTGTCTGGCTAGCGCGCTCGTGATTACCATCCCACTCGAGCTGCACTTTTTACGAACGCTTACCACATTCTATCAGCTACGACGCCAACATGAAGCTTGCTGGAGTCATCTACCTTCATGATGTCACCCAGAAGCGGATGCATGGAACGACCAGGAAGAATTTCGGTGTATTTGAAGACATATGTGGCGTAGAAGGGTCCAAGAAGGTTGTCCTCGCTACCACAATGTGGAGTCTGCTTTCCGACAAGGCAGCAGGGCAACGACGCGAGAATGAGCTGAGAAACGATTTCTGGAAGCATATGCTTGACCATGGATCCAGCATCGCCCAATTCAACCATACACAGTCCTCCGCACAAAGCATCATTGACTCTATCCTCGATAAGAAAGCCCTTGACCCCATACAAATACAACGAGAGATGGTCGATGTCGACAAACTCCTCCAGGAGACGGAAGCGGGCCGTACTCTGCGACACACTCTCAAAGAGCTGTTGGAGAAGCAACAAGACTTCGCCGCTAAGTTACGACAGGAAGGCGGACCGGGACTGCGGCAGGCAATGTTTGATAATGACGCCAAGATTCGAGCGATCCTTCACCAGATCAAAGGCTTAAACATTCCCTTCGCTCGACGTCTCAAGCGCTTGTTCACATTTCCGGTGAGTAATGATAAATTTCTTACGCGCAGGGAGACATTGAGGATTTCGCTCTTAGTAATGGATTGATCTGTTATCGTTTCATGAATTCGTTGTGAGCCCTATGGCTGCACTGAGCGTATCCAAATACGATAGTGAATTAGTGATAGATAGTTATGAATTTGCTTGACTTTCCAATCAGCAACTCAAGACAATATGCAGTGCGGCCCCCGGAAGCGCCACTAGAATCCATTCGAAGGATTGCGTATTGAAAACGGCCATTGTCGCATAATAGCGTACTTCAATGCGGC
The DNA here is from genome assembly GCA_018851285.1 of Lyophyllum semitale. NCBI lineage: Eukaryota > Fungi > Basidiomycota > Agaricomycetes > Agaricales > Lyophyllaceae > Lyophyllum > Lyophyllum semitale. The sequence continues at coordinate 507 of JABCKH010008050.1, read as the reverse complement.
CCTTGAAAGGACCTCGCCCTTCGTTAGGGACATTGCGTACTGATATTCGAGGCCCTCCGGAATGAAACTTACTCACCACGCGGGTTATAGCAGAAAGGAGTTTGGAACGCAGAGGGCGATAGCCGGCCACGTCGAAGAACCCGCTCGGCTCTCCAAAATAGTGATCAGACCTTGCCGAGTCTCGACGCGTCGACCATTTTAGGAGGATATATAATACTTGACACACACATAAGAGAACGAGATACGACACACACATTAGAAGTTCGACACAAGTCGAGATGTTCGACACACCTCGCAATGAGCGACACAGCGTGATCTTGATCATCGGCCCGCCAGTCAAGCATGACCAAACAACTGCTTTTGCTCTCCCACCACCACCACAACAACACGTCGCCGCCGCCATCTGGTCGAATGCCCCAACGGAGAGAACGATGCCGAAGGAACGGCGGGGGGCAGGGCAAAGGGCAGACCCCAGCAGGGGAGAGCCGCCAGGTGCGCCTTTGGTAC
>JABCKH010008049.1:0-15705 GCA_018851285.1 Lyophyllum semitale | reverse complement strand
GAGACTCGACGACGAAAATTGGAAAAGTTGTGCCAGCGGAATTTGAAAAGTAGACCATGGACTCCCAGGCTACGGTAGGCGTTACGCGTTACAGCGTTACTGTTGCCTCGCGGTTGCCCATTCTCGATTCTCGACGTCGACGACTCGTCCCTTGATCAATTGAAGATCGAAGGACGCGTACCCCATGGCCACGTGAGTTGGCAACATTCCCTGGTGACTTCCTAATAGTAATAGTCTCTAATAATATACCAGCTATAGCGGCCGCGCGCGTAATCTCGAGACCTTCCTCGGGCCCGGGCCTGCCACTATGATACACGCACGCAGCATGATGCCATCTTTTCCACCAGTTTTGTTGACGGGACTCGATTGCTACTAGGAAGTAGGTCTCTGTAGGTCCCTACTGTAACTGTAAGTCATCTTGAAGCTCAGTGACCCCGCGCTTTTCTGATACCGGTAGATGCTCAGCACGAAGGTCAAAGTTAAGTAATTCTAACACGGATTTCACCCATCCCGTTGCTCCCCGCCGGTTGTATCATCTGATCGTGTAAGGGTGGATCTACGATGACTTAACCACTACTCCACTCTGCTTCGCAGTTACATGGGTTACCTATTTTTGGCTGAGCAGAAGCTCGAACGGCGGCATTACCCTCCGACGATTCTCCATGACCCTGCAGTTCTGTCTACCGAGATATGCAAGCGGTGTGCGACGTTCGCAACTCAGGGTGCTCACTGTCCGTGTACTTAACTTATCGATATCATGTTAAACACACTTCGCCTCCTTCCGCTCTGCGTACGTCATGGTCGTGGATATTATCTCGCAGGCATTTTCTGCAAACCTTCTGCAGGCGGTCAAGGTCAGTGCCTATGGAAATACGTTGATCTCAGCCATTAATTAGAACAACTGCGCAGTATGTAAACGGTGAGCATCGGATGGTCCGACTCTCAACAACTCGATCTGCTTATGGTTACGCTTAGTTGCCAGCTTTGCCATCTTGGTAAGAACCTGCGATCACTTATGCCGACTAAGGCTAACCAAGAAGATCTCACTATCAGGTTTATGACTCCTTTCAGACCCTTCCGATGGAGGCACGTCGAATCTTCCTCTCACCAAAAACGCGCTCCATAACCGGGGTCATAACAGGTGGAATACATATGGAGAGCCAAATGGGGGATGGGAAAAGTCCTATTCCTTCTTTCTCGATACCCTACGTTTATCGACGTGCCAATTATGGTCTATTGTGCGTGCTGAGGACCTCCTTTGTACCTGCTCATCCACATCGTTCGTTCAAGACACCGTAACGCCGAATGTGGCGCATCAGGCAAGTTGCAATGAATTTCACCGTGCTGTCGAGGACTAAGCCGACCCCCGCAGACATGCAAGCAGCTTTATACCCTGTCCGTTGGCAAGTATCCTAAAATCTGTTGCTCAGATACGTCTTAACCAGTGTCTCTGAACAGGGGTTGCAGCGTTCGGAATTGGAATATCAGAAGGTTCGTATATCCTCAACTCATCGTTAACGCAGCGGGATTGACGGACACCAGCAATCCTGATCCTCCGAACCTATGCATTATCGGGAAACAATCGCAGGGTGCTCATATTTCTGCTTTGTTTGTACATGGTGAGGAACTCGCTAAGTGCTCTGTGTTCGCCGATTGATTTACCTGCCAGGCCATATACATTCCCGCTACTATTATTCTAGTGTATTTCTTGCGTTCTCTGAAATGTAAACATTCTTCTTTACTCTGAAATCATTGTAATGAGTTCGCGTCATGCAGATGGTAGTCCACCAATTCCAACCCTCGCAGGCTGTTACCTAACCCAGGGCAGCAATATACTATTCGTCGGCTTCGTACTTATTATGATAGTCGAAACGGGTACGTCACTATCATTGTCATTCAAAGAGCGCTCTTATCGTTGTTCCGGACAGTCGTCGTGATCGTCACGCTCTGGATCGGCATTAAGCGCTTCCGGCATTCTCGAAACCCCTTGGTCGTCACCCTATACCAAGATGGAGTGTTCAACTTCATGTATTTGTTCTGTACGTGCCCTCCCCCCCTCTCCGGGGTTTTCACCCTAATTATGAGTGAGTGAACCTAACGCTCGGGTGCAGTTATTTCGGTTGGGAACATCGTTGTATTAGCAGCGTTACCGGTACGTTGTCTCCTTCCAACACCTTACATCGACCGAAGTTATTCCCCTTTCCCAGGCTGAAGACGCCGCCCTTCTCAGCACGTCAGTTCCCCCTTCCCCCTTCCCCTCCCCCCCCTCCTCCTCGGTGCTTCTTTTTCTCAGAATACTGACAACCATGACACCCCCAAGGTTCCAGCGAGTAATGCACAGTGTACTCTCCACCCGTATCCTGCTGCATGTGCGAGCCACCGCACGCAGTGGCTATATCCACGAGATGACAGAGCTCCGTGACGTGGTCTCACCTATTCGATTCCAAAGAGCGACGGAGCTGACAGCGTCGTTCCCGGAAGGCAGTACAAGATTTTGATGCGAATGGAAGCAAGGCGCGCGTGCGAGGATGAGCGCCGCTCGGACTCGGACCAACGCCGGAGCTCACCTTCTCATTTACATTGAGAGTAACACGACTTCTACCCACCTGGTTCATTGCACTGCGCCACCTCACTACTCACCCAAGGGAGTCAATTCCGTGCACCCGCGCCTGGATCGAAGCCAACGAATTTTTTATATCGAAATCCTGGTCATAATGGTCAATACGAACCCCCCATCCGAGGGGCCTCACGCTCACGGTCTAATGCCACACACCTCGAGATCGACACACTGAAACCGGACGACCGCTGCAGTCTTAGGGTCGGTGTGAGCATACGAAGGTGGGGCAGCCCGCGTTGGACCCTACGTAGGGTGTGTCGTCAAGCGTAGTTGCCGTCGCTCAATGAGAACTAGTCGTGAAATTTTTACGATCCGTTCTGTTCAAGAATCGAGCAAAATGCAAGTGAAAAACGTGCCCCTCCTCTGAAGGAAATAAAATCGGGCTCGCAGAGCGCCACATACGTTCTTCCAGCACTTCAACACTTACTTCTAACTGTCTCCTTGACTAGTACCGGTCTGGGCACTGAATCCGCTCCATATATGATATCGACTAATCATCGACCGCATTCTGAGAACGATGGAGGGTCTCCAAGTTACTACCTTGAATAGCAAACCACATATGATATCGGCGAATCATTGACCGATCGAGACGATGGAGGGTTACCTGGGGTTACTACCTCACGTGGCAATAAGTATCAACATTCCTCCGATACCCGAAAGACGACTGACCAGCAGGCTGCAGCAGAAAGTTAAGTCCATGCAGAACTTCCGACCCGGAATCATGATCAACTCGAACAGGAAAATCATTCTACAACATCACGTTTCCTCGCACACGCTGCTGGCAGTTCCACAAGAGTCCACGAGTCTGCCACCCCTGAACTGGACGCCAGAACGCGAAGATATTAATGACCTACGACTACGAATCGCACTGGCAGCTCAATTTTTATCGAGGGCCCTACGAAGAGCCGTGACGCTCGAGAGTCGAGATGCGCACCCACAGGCATGCGCGAGCAAGATATGAAATAAACGCTTGCGCCTCAGTGATCCACCGTCGGAAATCCCAGACGATATTAGGAGTACTGATCCCACACTCCCCTACGACCCCATTCCTGGACTTCAATGGAGAGCATAAAAGTTCAACGGCTCGTGTATCGGAGTTCATCAAAGTCCAGTGGACAATATAAGCTGATAGAGGACATTAGTATTAAATGTCTTCTACTGGGAACTGTTGAAGTTCAACAGACGTGTCGCTGACCAACAACGAGTGTCGATGGTCCCCAGTGAAGTTCAATGATAATTATTGATGTTTCCAGGCCCCAGCATATTACTGTGGCGGACCCGGGGTCACACACTTCCCGCTGAACGTTAGCAACCGGCCCGCTGTTATAGGGTCGATAGGCAACCTTTTGGGCCTGCGTTATGCGTTACGGTACACAATACACTTATACAGCAAGGCAACCTCCCTAGATTCCGCGACGACGAGGGATGCCCGCTCTAACCGCGCCGGAAGTAGTACTGTAGTACCGACGGAACTCGAAAGCCTCGATCAGGGTAATAACCCCACCTAGCCATAACGATCAGCACAAACCAATTCTGATTCCGAGGGGGGGCCTCACACGCTCACGGCCCAACGCCCCACCCCTCCAGACCGACACCCCCCCCCCCCTCCCCCGCGCGCGCAATTGTAGCGCCGGGGTCTAGGGAGCACATTGGCTCGCGAGGCAGCCTGGACCCTCGTCGTCGGGAACTATAAACCCTAGTTACCGTCCCTAGGCCTAATGAAATGAAAAAAGAAATATGTTCAGGACCGAATATCCAAACAAATGAAGTCGGAAAAACGTACCCTCCGAAACAAATTGAAATCAGGGAGCTCGCGGAAGTATTGTTCTCCTTGAAAACTCCCAACCATGTCTTCGCGGGAACGCTAAATCGATGATCTGATCAGCCTCGAATAGCAACAGTGAGACGACTACTAACCTGTTCCCGGTGCCGTAATACCCCTTCCCCGGACTCAGATGCACGCCCAAGCACCAAACACCAAACACCCCCCTCCCTCCCGGCGTCCTTGACGACGACAAGCGCCCCGGTGGGCCCAGGCTTCGGGGGCATAGAGGGTGTCCAGGAGGCCTCGGATGCCGTGCTGGTCGAAGGAGTACACTGGCACGAACGTCGGGGGAGGCGGATCTATCTCACAAGATTAGCGGTGAGAAGGGAGGGAGGACAACAGCATAGACATACCATACCATACCAGCCAGCTCGGCCTCTGACACCAGCGTCGTCGACTGTTGACACACCCTTCCGCTCCGCTCCTCGATGAGTGCACCTGCATTTGTCTTCCCTTTCCTCGTCAGACTCGGCCCACGCTTGCATCCCGACGAGCTCGGCTAGGAACCCCTTGTCGCAGTCTTAGTCGCCCTGGTACACTGTATGCTTTAGGGCCGGGTGGTGGTGGGGAGGTGCTCGCTGTGTCGAATGCGAAAAGGCATTCGAGAGAGGGGAGGCGGTGGTAGTGGTAGATTTAGAGCTGCGAAGCATCGGGCGGAGAGGTTGGTCAACGTCGAGTATGATGGGGGTCGGTCGGGGAGAAGGGAGTCTGGTCTATTGACCCCCCATCTGAGGAGAACTGGTGTAGGGGAGAGCATATAGCCTGGTACGGAGAAACCGAGGTCGAGGAAGCAAGCGATACGAGTCCGACAGGAAGGGCTACTTCGTATGAAGCTGCTGCTGTATTCGTGTGACTGTCGTTACTGGTGAAGACTGTTGGGGCGTCTGCGGAATTGGGTGGGCGGAAAGGAGCGATGACATCGTCGGCCGCCAATCGAGGAAGCTGCGCAACGCGGACGTGCGACGAGCTAAGGCGTTATTACAGTTAGTGTTGCGGAACAGGGTAGGAGGAGGGATTGTGTAGCCGTGGCGTCACAGGATCTGATGGTAATGTCGTCACGGATATTCCCTAACCCAATCCCGGCCCCAAACCCGACTCTCTCTCTCGACGCACGGTAGTATAGCCACTAATGGAGGTTGAAGCAACGGGCGAAGAGCTGGATGGAGAGAAAGATCCGCATAACCTTAACCACGTGCGTCGACGCGTCGCTGAGATCTGACGATGGAGGAATCACTGACGACGGGCTCTGCTACGAGGATGAAGGTGCGGAGGGCGGGCGTATACCAGGCAGCTGTGATACGCATGCTTCGAATGAGCTTTTCAAAAAAGGCTATCCGGAGAGCTTACCGGCGAGAATAGGCCAGTACGGACTAGCCGAGATCCAGGAAGCAGGCAATCGAGAAAAGCTGCGCAACGCGGACGTTGTCGGCAGAGTCGCTGCTTGCTGAAGACGTGCTCGCGTAGACTACCTGTTTTACGAGTGAAAGAAATCAGCAATGAGTGAGATTCGTCGGAAAAGAAAAGAAAAGTAAAAGAGGAAACATTATGTAGGTTTATAGGGCAGTTGAAAAGAAACGGACTGGAGGAAAAATGCAAGTCCAAGACAGCTCGAAGAGTAATATTATCCAACGAAAGAGCAGCAGAAACAATAACGGAAACTGTGACGAACAGATTTTATGTAAATCGCGAAGACTCACCTCGAACATTTCCTCCAACCATAGTATTATTGCTCGCGAATCTCAACTTCAAGTTCACCGTGCTATCGTGGAGAATGGTGTGAGTACAACGCGCCAGTCACACTGGTGGCGCCCATGAGCGTTTCTATAGGAAACATTTTTTAGGGTTTCTAATAATATTCGGGGTTCAAGACGGAGTTCTAATCACGGCTTTGACCGAAGCCTTGCCCGGCCCGGGATTACAGTGCTGAAAGGACAATCCGACACCCAGCGTTGACTCTCAAAACTTCCCGCAAGCCAACGGAATGAAATGACCTCGTGTACAAGAAGAAGCGGCGTATAAGTTGAACGGCATAGCTCTAGGGTTCATCGAGGGCCTCCAAAGATCAGGGCCTCCCTGGGCCCCGGGTATCCTATAATACCAAGATGATACCTGAAGGCGGCCGACAAGTTTTCTCATACTCTACACTCATCATGCTATCAGATGCTCAAGGTCAAAGTCGGCCCTAAGCTCACACAAAAGACCCCCCCGATCCTGTTCAAGCTACGCAGTTGTATGATCAGCCATCGTGATCATCTAAAGGGTAGGTTCACGATAACTTCACCCTGCTTCCGACGTTTCGCAATGGTTACTACATTGTTTTTTTTGGTTGGAACGGAGAGCGGTTTGCGAACGTTTTCACAGATTCAGGGGTCCTCGACGTCCAGGTAAGTACTTATACCAACGATATCGTCCAACTGCAACGCATTTCGCATCCTTCCCCGCGTGAACATGGCAGCAGCTTCTGCGACCATCCTCCAGACGGTCAAGGCATGTGCCCATAGAAATTACGTCGATCCCCGCCGCTAATCGAAACAAACTACATAGTACGCAAACGGTGAGCATCGGATGGCTCAATGAACTACCTCTGTCTTATAGTTTCGCTCAGTCGCAAGCTTTGCCATTTTTGTGAGAACTAGCGATCTCGTGATGCCGACCAAAGCTAACCACAAACACCTCACCATGATCAGGTTCATGACTACTTCCACACCCTTCCGAACGAGGCACGTCGAACGCCCCCCTCTCACCTAAAACGCGCTCCATAACTAGGTGTCATAACAGGTGGAAAGTATATGGAAAGCCAAATGGGGGATGGACAAAATGCTATTCCTCATCGCTCGATATCCTACGTTTATCGACGTGCCCCTTACGTTCTACTGTGCGTGCTGTAAAACCGCCTTTATACTCTATCCATCCTCATCGTTCGTTCAAGACTCCCTAACGCCGAATATCCCGTATCAGGCACGTTATAATGCATCTCAGAATTCGCCTTGCTGTCGAGGACTGAGCCGACCCCCCCCCATAGTCATGCAAACTACTTTTTATCGTGTCCTCTAGCAAGTTGTCCTCAAATCGGTTGCGGCGATACGGCTTACCGAGTTGTCTTTACACAGCTATTGCAGGATTAGGAACAGGAACATCAGAAAGTTCGTCCTACTCATCCTTAACCACAGCGAGATTGACCGGACACCCAGATATCCTGGTCCTGCAAACCTATGCATTATGGGGAAATAATCGCAAGGTGCTCATATTCCTGTTTTCCTTGTTCACGGTAAGGAAAGAACTCGCAAGCCGCCCCGAGTCGCGTGTGTTCGTTAAACCCCCCAATTTACCCCCTGCCAGGCCATCTCCATCCCCTCTGTCTTCTTCACCGTCGCCTTCATACGCTCCCTGAAATGTTAAAACACTTCCCTCTCCACCACCCGAAAACCCCCATCGCTGATCAGTTCGCGTTTTCCCTCTAGACGGCAGTGCACCGTTCCCAACGCTCGCGGGGTGTTACCCATCTCAGGGAAGCAACATCATGATCGCCTCCCTCGCACTTGTTATGGCGCTCGAAACGGGTATGTCAACCCCCCCCCCCCGAAATGACGTTTGAAAGATTGCGGCCCTCTGATTGTTGCGTTACGGAACCCCCCCCAGCCATCGTGGTTCTCACACTCTATATCGGCGTTATACGCTTCCGGCATTCTCCAAACCGGCTGGTCGTCAGTCTCTACCGAGATGGAATTTTCTACTTCATCTATTTGTTCCGTACGTCCCCCCCCTCCCCCCTCCCGGGGGGTTTTCACGTTGCTCTGTGGTTGAAGGAGAACTAACACTTAATTGCAGTTATCTCGGCTGGGAACATCGTCCTCATAACGGCGGGCCCGGTACGTTTTACCCCCCTCCCTCCTTTTCCAATAAATACCTCGCATCGACCGGATAAGCTTATTTCGAGTTTGCCTCCCTTTTTTACAGCCTGAATACTCTGCTCTCCTCGGCACGTGAGTTCCCTCCTCCCCCCTCCTCCTCTTCTTCTTCGGTCCTGCTTTACCTCGCAAGGCTGACGATTATGACACCCCCGCGGCGACCCCAAGGTTCCAACGAGTCATGTACAGCGTACTATCCACCCGGATCATCCTCAACGCACAAGCCGCTGCGGACATGTAATTATAAGTTCTCGCGCCCGCGGCTTACTACACACATGAAACTTTGTGTTGTTGTTATTGTAGTTTATTCCGTTGATTGATTGACTGAACCCCATTGTATAAAAAGTGATACACCCTACGTATAGCATTAAATTCAAAGCACGAGGCCGGATCCAAGCCATAACATGTTACGATAATATAGTGTTCGATAAAATCCCCACAGAGAGAGGAGAGAACGAAGTAAATATACGATAGACTTCATTGAACGGCGATACGGCTGAAAGAAAAGGAAAAAGAAAGAACGTAAGCGACTTCCATAGTATGTACGGCGTTCAGTTTCCACGATGCAAAAAAAAAGACAAAAAACAGGCCCCAGATCGGAAAAAAAGAAGAGAAAAAATAAATAAAGAGTGAGATCCTGCGGTGGTGAACTTGGTGGTAAACTTCGGTGTCCGAGTGGTCGAGGTGGATGACGCGTTGGAAGGAGAGGAGACATGGGTGTTGGCCGCAGAAGTGGCTCCTGGTGCTGGTAAAGACGAAAGAGGCAATCTGTTTTCTGTGTCTTTGTGCGGGGGTTTTGATGTTACCTGCGAAATGTAGGGACTCACGCAAGACTCACGGATGTCGGCTTGGAACAGCGTACGATCCCCAATGATCGGTGAGGAAGCATGTTCTGAGTCTAGCGTGGCTTTTCAACGATGGGAGAGGAAGGTGCGCTAGTTATGGACGGCAGAAGGGCAAAGGTGCACGGCGCTAATCTGGCGCTAAGCCTGCTTGACAAACAAATATCGCCGGGCCGCCCAGTCCCGATGTGACATCCACAACTCATCTCGAACCCATGAATTTCCGACCCAAACTCCCTGGGGAATCCTACGCATGAGACGTACGCTAGATTGTAAGCCCACGACAGTCAGTATCGGTGAAGATCCGTGACACGTCCCATACCTCCTTTGTCGAAGTGGCTAGAGACTGCTTGAGAGACTGGCAGCTCCGTTTTTTTTTTCAGTCTTTTTGGGTCTTTTTCTTTCTCTCCTCGCTAGACTGAGGGTTATACAAGTGGAACGAACAAAAACTCCGGCGTCCTTTCCAACGAAGCTATGATTGCGGAGTCTGACAGAATGCAGTCGCCTCAAGTTTGTCGTTATCTTGTCATTCGTCCCCTCATCTATGGTAGGCACCGTCGTACGCTCCTCATTTCGAGCTCCACCATCCAGGTGAATGCAGGATCCGTGCTCACCCACAATTTTCTGACTCTATGTCGTGTTTTCATGGAATGGAACCATGAACTACCGTTGTCTACCAAAGGAAGGTCTCGAAGAGGGCCCACCCTCTCCTACGCGCGCTCTCTTTCATCAATGCCCTCTATCTTTCTGTCTCCCGGCACGCCCAGCTCAGCCCCCGGCCCACAACATCCTCACGTTTTCCCTCCATATTTACGCGACCTACCGTATTCCGAGCCACCGCTTCTGGCGACCACAATCGCTTGGCCCGTTGGGATCCCTCCTTCATCCGCAAACATGGTGAGATAGCCAAGCGGTCTACGGCGCCAGACTAAGGTTACATCGTCGTATAATCATCTGGTCTCTTCGGGGGCGGGGGTTCGAATCCCCCTCTCATCATTCATTGACTTGATTCTACTGTTTTTACAGGTAACAAACTTTTTCGGCAGCTCCTCCTTTGCGTAATTCAATCCACGGCCCAACGCACCCTCACGGCCCACCTGCCCCTTGTATCACTGAATCGGGGGAACGATGTCGCCTGCTGCAAGCGCCGCTAATCGTGCGCCCGCGGTTTGTTGTAATCCCTCCATCGTCATGGGACGTGGTGAGATGGCTGAGTGGTCCAAGGTCCTGGGGGAAAGGCGGCTGTCCGGCTCGGAGATGGCACTGCTGAGCGGCGCGGCGAGCGACGAGCTGCTGGGCGGGGAGAGGCGTAAGCGAGGTAGAGTGCCCGGGGTGTGGACGGAGAATGGGGCTACAGGGGGGAGAAGCTTGGGCGTAGATGTAGGCGTGGAGTGGGGACATGGATGCTGGCCACCGGTGCTGGCGAAGACGAAGAGCCCATCTGTTGCTGGGGTTTGTGTGGGGTCGTATTGCAGGTGTCGTCGGGGACGATCACCAATGGCGTCGTCGGGAAGGGCGGTCCGGCTATTATTATTCATCAAGTACAGGATTAGCGCCGAGATTAGCGCCCGCCTTTGTGCTTTCTGCCTGATTCTATGGTCCATTGCTATGCTCACCTACCTCTCGCATCCTCTCAAACCCACGAAGATATGGATCCGCACGGAGTCAATCTTTCTCCATCCCCGAATTCCTGACCAAACTTCCCAAGGAGCCCATGAGACGTACGCGAGATTGGAAGCCCACGATAGTCAGCATGAGGAGACCAGTCATGCACCATACCTGTTTGGTCGCCAACGTGATTTCGATCCTTTCCCGCCCTCTAGACAATCGTGACCAAACAATCATTTTGCTCTCCTACCGCCATCACGTCGCGCGACATCGTGCGACACAAGTGTCATTCATGTGTCGGGAGACCAGGGCAGATGATATTGATATTGATATTGACATGTGTCGGGGATCCGAACCTTCCTAATGCGGTGTGTGTGGATTAGGATTAGGAATAGTGTGTCGGATCTGGTCGGTCCCGTGCGAAGGGGTATGGGAACGTTCGCGGCCCTGAGTACTCACCATCCAGGTACTTATATCAATGGTATCGCCAAACACATTTCGCCTGCTTCCGCCCCGCATACATCATGGACATAGCACTCGCTTATGCGACCCTCTTCCAGGCGGTCAAGGTCGGTGCCCTTGGAAATATGTTGATCTCAGCCACTAATCAAACTACTTTGCAGTATGTGAACAGTGAGCTTCTGACGGCTCGATGAACTAGCTCGGTCTGCTCATGGTTACTCTTAGTCGCCAGTTTTGCCGTTTTTGTGAGAACTAGTGATCTCTTCGACCAAAGCTAACCAAGAACACACCACTATTAGGTTCATGACTACTTCCAGACTCTTCCGATGGAGGCATGTCAAATGTTCCTCTCACCGAAAACTCGCTTTATAACTGGTGTCATAACAGGTGGAATACATTTGGCAAGCTCCATGGGGAATGGGAAAAGCCCTGTTCCTTCTCGCTCGATACACTACGTTTATCGATGTGCCCGTTATGGTCTATTGTGCGTCCTGTAGACCACCTTTATACCTGCCCGTCCTCATCGTTCGTGAAGACACGGTAACGCCAAATCTCACGCCTCAGGCAAGTTGCAATGAAGTTCACCGTCGACGACTAACGCAACCCCCGCAGACATGCAAACAGCTTATGACCGCGACCATTTGCAAGTGACGTTAAAACTGTTGCTGAGATCGGTCTTAATTATTAGTGTCTCTGAACAGGGGTTTCATCGTTCGGAATAGGAATATCAGGAGGTTCGTATATATCTTCAACTCATCGTGACACAGGGGAATTGACGAACACCAGCAATCCTGATCCTCCGAACCTATGCATTATGGGGAAACAATCGGAAGGTGCTTATATCTCTGCTTTTCTTGTACACGGTGAGGACCTCTCCAAGCACTCTGTGTTCGCCAACTGATCTACCTGCCAGACCGGCTACATCCCACTTATCATCATGATAATATCTTTCTTGCACTCTCTGAAATGTAAGTGTTCCTCCTGGCTCCGAAATCAGTCTAATCAGTTCGCGTCCTACAGACGGTAGTCCACCAATCCCAACCCTCGCGGGCTGTTACCCAACTCAGGGCAGCAAAATACTATTCGCCGGCTTCGCACTTATTATGGTGATCGAAACGGGTACGTCACCTTCATTGTCACTCGAAGGTTGCGCTCTGATCGTTGTTCCGGACAGTTGTCGTCATACTCACGCTCTGGATCGGCGTGAAGCGCTTCCGCCATTCTCGAAACCCCCTGGTTATCACTCTATACCGAGATGGAGTGTCCTACTTTATCTACTTGTTCTGTAAGTGCCCGGGTTTTCACAGTACTCGTGAATGAGACTAACCCTCAATGCAGTTATTTCTGCTGCGAACATCGGTATGTTAGCCGCGGCCCCGGTACGTTGCCTCTTCCAATACCTCGCATCACCGAAGCTTATGACCTTCCCCAGGCTGGATATGCCGACCTTCTCAGCTCGTAAGTTCCTCTACCGCTGTTCTCTTTTTCAACTCGGAAAGCGAACAACCATGACCCCTCCAAGGTTCCAGCGAGTTATGCACAGCGTGCTTTCCACCCGTATCGTGCTCCACGTGCGAGCCACCGCGCGCTGCGGCTACGTCCGCGAGATGACAGACCTCTCTGGCGATATCGGATTCCAGACAGGAGTGGATGGGCTGGCATCGTTGTACCAGGAAGACAGTAGTAAACTCTGATGCGAATAGAAGAAGTCGCATGTAAGGATGAGCGCCGCTCGACCCTACGCCGAGCTCTTCTCATTCCGTCGAGTCTACCGCCTGGCTCGTTGTACTGCGCGCCATTTCACCACCGACTCAACGGAGTCTATTCCGCACTTCGCGCCTGGATCAAACTAAGGAATGTATTATCGAAATTCTGGTCATAGCGATGAACATACAGACCCCAGTACAGGAAGCCTCACGGTCCAACGCCCAGCACCTCCAGATCGCGATACTCAAAGTGGATGACCCCCCGCAGTCTTAAGGCCGGGTGAACACACGAAGGTCGGGCAGCCCGCGTTGGACCCTGCATAGAGTGTCGTCGATGTATAAGCCGTAGTTGCCGTCGCTCAGGGAGAACGAGTAATCAAAATTTTATGTCGTTTCACGAGTCAAGCCTGTTGCATCCATCACCGCCTCCTTCGCCCGCTATATATCAAGAAGGAAAGACAGAGTCAACATCCCAATCACCAGAAGTGTATGACGTTGCCCCAACCTACACGATAGGTCCGGATCATGCCCTTCCTGGGTTCCTCAGTCCTTCTCGGCGCCTGCATCCGCTTCCTCGGCCCCAGGATGATTCTAAACACAGAGAACGAGCTCTGCTGCTCGTTATTGCTGGTCCTGGGGGAGAGCGGTATGCCCGACTTGGAGATGGCACTGCTGAACGGCGTGGCGAGCGACGAGCTGCTGGGCAGGGGGATGCATAAGCGAGGTAGAGTGCCCGGGGGGAATGCGCGGAATGGTGCTGCAGGGGGAGAAACTTGGGCGTGGGTGTAGGCGTGGCCGGGGTGGATGACGGCGGGGTGTATGACTCGTTGGGAGGAGTGGAGACATGGATGCTGACCACCGGTGCTGGCGAAGACGAAGAGCCCATCTGTTCCAGGGGTTTGTATGGGTTTACTGTTATCTGTGAGGTGCAGCAACTCACGGATATTGGTATGAACAACGTATGGACAGGTAGAGACAGTGGTCGTGTCTGTTAGGAAACAACTCAGGTTTCGTTGGTTTTAGCGGTCGTTGGACAATCGAGGACCATCTCCAATGGCGAAATTGTCGTCGGGACATGGTGGTCCGGCTATGTTATAAGTACATCATTGACAAGCACAGGATTAGCGCCGAGATTAGCGCCCGCCTCTGTGCTTTCTGCCTCCTTCCATGGTCCATTACTATGCCCACCTACCTCACGCATCGTCTCAAAACCACGAAGACTCAGAATATGCATGCGCACGGAGTCCATCTTTCTCGATCCCCGCATTCCTGACCAAACTTCCCAAGGAGCTCATGAGACGCACGCCAGATTGGAAGCCCACGATAGTCAGCATTGGAGGAGACCGTCGCCATAAGCGACAAAACGTGATTTCGCCCCTCCTGGATAATCGTGACCAAACAATTGCTTTGCTCTCCCACCACCATCACGTCGCGCGACATCGTGCGAGACAAGTGCCGCATCAAAATGTTCATGTGTCGGGAGACCGTTCGATTAGTATTTTGAGATCCGGGCACACGTTTCCGGAAAATACCGAGCCGGACGAGCGGCATCCTTTCTGGAGCATTTTCCCGCCTCTCTGCCCGGCGTCAGCCCGCCTGCCTTGTCAATATAATGCTTATGCACATTATTATGCCAATACTGTACCTTCAGAATAGTTGGATTCACGTCTGAGCTCACTGCTCAGAGATAAGGCGAGATTTTGATTTTGATTTTCTAATTTTGCCCGCCGTGACGCGCCGTCGTCGGGATAATTACTAGACGTGCACCGCGTACCGCGATCAAGTACAACACAGGGCTTCCAGAGTGTCACAAGACAAGATATATCTGAGGTTATGAGACTCTCTTGAAGTAGACTGAAAACACAGGGAAGACACCTACATGCAGGACCGACAGCGAGTTGATCCGGGCGGGAGGATGAACAAATTATATTTGCATAAATTTCAATATTCTGCAAATTTCCAACCACACCATGCTATTTGCTGCCAGTGGTTGGCCTTGGAATTGAAGAAACTTTGGCTTCAGGCTTCCACGTTGCGGCCTTCTGTGGTCCAACTTTCGCAAAACGACACGATGTGACATGCCCAAATTAGTCTCCGTGAGCGGACGGCGGTCGAGGCGCTATATAATACTCAGTTGGGACATCTTACGTCAGGTTGTGCCTGGATCTCAAAATACCAATCGAAGTATGCTTCTATGGCAGATCATATTGAGATTGACATTGACATGTGTCCAGCGGGTATGCGAACGTTCGGGACCCTGAGTACTCACCGTCCAGGTACTTATATCAACAATATTGTCAAACAAATTCTGCATCCTTCCGCCCCGCGTGCATCATGGACATAGCACTCGCTTCTGCGACCCGCTTCCAGGCGGTCAAGGTCGGTGCCCATGGAAATCCGTTGATCTCAGCCACTAATCAAAACAATTTCGCAGTATGTAAACAGTGAGCATCTGACGACTCGATGAACTAGATCGGTCTGCTTATGGTTACTCTTAGTCGCCAGCTTTGCCATTTTTGTGAGAACTAGCGATCTCTTGATGCCGACCAAAGCTAACCAAGAACACACCACTATCAGGTTCATGACTACTTCCAGACCCTTCCGATGGAGGCATGTCAAATGTTCCTTTCACCGAAAACTCGCTTTATAACTGGTGTCATAACAGGTGGAATACATTTGGCAAGCTCCATGGGGAATGGGAAAAGTCCTGTTCCTTCTCGTTCGATACACTGCGTTC